>JASANF010020279.1:0-15901 GCA_030248245.1 Trissonchulus sp. WLG1_4 | reverse complement strand
GGAAACAGATCCAGGCAGTCATCTGGAATTTTTTCGCTTTTTTGAATGTTTTTCAACGCTTTTCAACCTAAGGGGGCACTATATTGTAGAAAATGCATAGAGGAAAGATTCCTCAAAGTGGCCAAACGGTTTGACATAGGTTGGTTTTAAATAGTTATATTGGTGCCTTGGTGGAATGCGCCAAATGAAACACGCCAATTTTTTTGGTTTTCCGTGGCTGGTTGTCATGTAAAGTATGTCATGTCGAGAGAAAAGTCCTAAACGACAGGAAACTTTTTACACAGTCTATTTACCAAAACAAAAACAGACTTTTTTCCAGATATCAGCCTTTTTTCTACACGGCTATGGCTCTTCCAAACCCAAAGAAACGTTTGATCGCCCACGGGGGACACAACGTTTGTGCAGGAAAGTTCGTAATTTTGCGGTCAGTGATATAGTGCATTTCAAACACAGCGCGGAAACCGGTTGCACATATTTATTTACCCACACACTAGACTGTAATACGCTAGAAACATTTGAAATGTGCACCAATTACTCAACTTTCAGGAATGGGACATCCCGCTGGGTTTGCTTCGTTAAAAAATATAACAAATATGCTAAACTTTCCTAGTCTTGTAAACCAACATTAAAAGTTTCTGGTATATAACATTTTTGTATGAGTGTTTATTTTTTGCCATTTTTAGATAAAATTTATTTTGGGACGATAACAATTTCAGTGACTTCAAATTTGAGTAAATCCAAACTTGAAATTTTGTTCATGCCAGTTATTTTCAGATTCAGAAAATTGGCTAAGTTATCAAAATATTTGTATACAAGTGCGAAAAGTAGGTGTGAAAAAGTGAAAAAGAAAAGAAAAAAAGAAAAAACCCACATAGGGCGTCTGGGGGCGAAACTCGCAAACGCCCGACTAAAGGAGACATAATCATCCTTTAGAACCTGACGTTTTGGTGGCCAGGCTTGCCACGAGCCCAATATTTTTAGTGGCCATGTCCACGACCTGAAAAAAACGCTGCTCCCAATACATGCATGCGTCTATGTTCTGGGTGACGCAATACCGCAACCACATTAGTAATGAAGAGACGTTACTGATGCGACTTTGTGCATACAGAATTTTTAAACCTTAATTTAGGCTTAGAGGGCTAAAATTTGACTATTAAAAATTTGCACACTACGAAAGTAAAATGCACAGTCAAAAATTATGTTGCACAGATTTTGCACACTTTCGAAAACGAAAAACCCTGCTTTGAAATAAAAACCGGTAAAATAGCTACTTATTTGGCTACCAGCAGAACAGGGTCAAAATCGTCAACTGGTTGTGGGGCATCTTCCCGGGGCGGGGGGGCCTTTTATGGGGAACTTTTTGAACTTTGCCCCTTTTTTTCAGGATCTGGGCCTCGTGAGCCTGGCTAACGTGTACCACCAGGCTGGGTTCCCCCATTCGGCCCTAATCGCCGCTGGCTCAGCGCTTCAGGTCTCGCCCAAGTTTGTGGTCGTTCACTTCACCCTGGCCAATATTTATGCCGGCATGGTATGGCTTATATAATGCTTTAATGGCGGAGTGGATTACTGTAGATTTACCGTAGGGATTACTGTAGATTTACTGTAGGGATTACTGTAGATTTACTGTAGGGATTACTGTAGACTACTGTAGATCACTGTAATGTAGGAATTACTGTAGATTCCTACTGTGCGGTTTACTGTATAGATTTACTGTATGGATTACTGTATGTTTACTGTATAGATTACTGTAAATTTACTGTTTCTGCTGTTGCTTAGAAATTGTATCATTGAGCATGTTGCAACGAATGTTGCGTTGGATTTAAGTTTCTCAATCAATTTCGCTGAAAGTTTGCCAAAATATCCCCGAAGGTATTTGCAAACCTTTTTTAATGTTTTTACAAGCAGACTATGAATAAATAATGAGTTATTAACCTTTATCCCTATCCCGTTTTATGATTGGAGCACGTGCACAGGCGTCTGCCAATCAGAGAATAGAAGGTCGCTTCTGATTGGCCAGTCACATGTTGCATAGAATGTCAACATGTAGCCTGAAAACGACCAGCGCATCTGCCTGTGCTAGAACACAGGCAGGCTGGAGAGTGTCTCACTCTTCTTCTATATAGAATAAGACGCTATTATGTACTCTTGATGTTAGTGAAAGGCCGAGTTAGGATCCGGGCAGTGGTTGGGCGCCTTGAAAGAATTTTTTTAAGGATTTTGCCTTCTGGAAATTTAGGCAAAAGTTGAAGTTTTAAATTGAAAATTATGATTTTTTTGTTATTACGCTGTAAGCTGGTCTGTTAGGATAATAAGAAATCAAATAAAAACTGCTGAATATCAAATAAAAACTACTGAAACAAGTCCATAATTCATAAACATTATACCTGCTTCCGTATGTCCGTTCGGCCGGAAAAAGTACGAAAGGAAATGATGGTTCTGGACCCACCCGGAGCCGGAGCCGGGTGGGTGTTACGTCATGTTACGTCATATGACGTAACATGGTGACGCAATGATGACGTAGTAACGACATCATTACATAATAATGACGTAATTACATAACTATTATGTAATTACATAATTATTACGTAATTACGTAATACTGATTACTTAATTATATAATGCGAATTATATAATTAAGTAATGGCAATTATTGTGCAATAGCTATTATATGTAATACTAATTCCCAGGCCCCCCTTTGTACACTTTGTACAGCTGATAACAATGCCCCCTCCCAACTTTATAAACTGTCTCAGCTGTCAGTAGTCCTACGTAGTACTATGTGTGTGTATGTGTGTGTGTGTGTGTGTGTGTGTGTGTGTGTGTGTGTGTGTGTGTGTGTGTGTGTGTGTGTGTGTGTGTGTGTGTGTGTGTGTGTGTGCTCAGTGGGTGCGCCGCTCAGTGTGTTTGTGTGTGCTGTCTACTTGGTGCCCTTTGATGACCTTTAATGTTTACTTTTCAGGCTGTTAGAAAATTGACAGCTATAAATTTCCGAACTTCCCGTCAATTTTCAAATTTGAAAATTATTAGCTAGCTTTAGCTCAATATTTCGAATTTTAAACTTAGGCATAAAAACTTTCATTTTATTACAGCTTCCTTTTTATCATACCTAGTTTTCATCAGTTGTCAACTTCCCATTTTCAAACCACTGAGCTGTGCCTATACATTTTGAATTTTTTAACTTGCTAAATATTTGTTTTATCAAATTTCAGCCCCTTCAGCTGGCAAATCGAGGACAAGCCGAGTCCTCAATTTGCATCGGGTGTGGACTACCCGGTACCGAAAGCCATCCTTGTGGATGACGCCATCCGGGGTGAAATGCGGCACCGGGCAGGTGTCAAGGCGGCCAACTTTCGGTTGATCCCAGGTGATTCGGGGATAAACCTGTTTCAATTCTCGAATCACATCTTCAAAAGGTGATTCAATCGTCAGTCGGACAACGCGCACCCGGTTGTCCCCATCATCCACCCACATGGTGATGGCTCGGACTTCCACAGCCTTCGGATCCTCTTTGTGTTCCGCAGACATCTGCTGAAGGCACTCAGCGGTCTTCCGTTGATACAGATAGTCTGAGCCGATTTGACACAAACTTGAAAGCATGCTTGCGTCTGTGATGGCGCAGGCTGTTGTTATGGACTTTGCCATCCTTGTCGTCAAAAGTGGACAAATGAGTCCATCGTGGTTCTCGTTCACCACTAAGCAAGCTATGGATGTCTCGCACAGCTTGTAACTTGTGCTTGACATCAAGCTCCAACAAAAAACGATCACGAATCAAGCCGATGAGATTGTTCATTGCAAAAAGAAAGCTTTCTCAACCAAAATTAAAACCTTGCAAAAAGTTTCTTTATTTATAGTGCAACTGCTTGCAGCAAAATCTTTTCATTCATTGACTACATTAAGCTGCAGCTTCTAATGGGCACTGATAAGCACTTCTGATGCATACTGAGCGGCGCACCCACTGAGCACACACACACACACACACACACACACACACACACACACACACACACACACACATACACACACATAGTACTACGTAGGACTACTGACAGCTGAGACAGTTTATAAAGTTAGGAGGGGGCATTGTTATCAGCTGTACAAAGGGGGGGCTGGTAATTACTAATTAGTCTTACATATAATAGCTATTGCACAATAATTGCTATTACTTCATTATATAATTCGCATTATATAATTAAGTAATCAGTATTACGTAATTACGTAATAATTATGTAATTACATAATAGTTATGTAATTCCGTCATTATTATGTAATGATGTCGTCACTACGTCATCATTGCGTCACCATGTTACGTCATATGACGTAACATGACGTAACACCCACCCGGCTCCGGCTCCGGGTGGGTCCAGAACCATCATTTCCTATCTACTTATTTACGCCGCCATATCTGAGACACTATTTAGTGGTGTGATTATATCTAAATTTTACGGGCTAAAACCGACCCTAAAAGTGATCTCAAGCCAAGCCCCTCTTATTTCAGGGCAACTATGACCAAGCAGCCCTGTTCTATTTCTCCACCCTGGCTCTGCAGAACACATTTGAGCCGGCTAAAGATCGTCTCCGGGCCATATTTTGCCTGCAGGGTCGTTTGCCAGAATTGCTGCCGGATGGATTTGAATAGGGTTATTAAAATTAATATCATGCAAATGAGATGCATTTTAGAGTTCACTTTGACAAAATGTCTGTTGTTGCTTTTGTTTATCGGTAGTTTTGAGCCAGTATTGAAGAAGAAATTAAGTATATATGCAGGAAGATATTGTTTGAAAAGATTTTATTTTTCATTTAGTTTGAAACTGTTTCAACATTACACTTTGTTAAAACCATGTTTAGTTCTTCCCGTTTTGACATTTTTGTAAAATACCGCCCAAGAGAATTTTCATATTTTTGTAGTAACAATTTATTTTTTATTTTAATTTTTGTACAAAATGTACAGTATATTACTCAGTATTCTTATGATTCTGGTATTTTGGTTTCCAAAGAAGGCGACGGGCCCCGGTTAATCGCTAACATGTCAGTCGGTGTCAGTAATCTGTTGGTGGTTTTTGGATTAGACGGATTTAGCTACTTAATTTCTAATACCATCGGGATAAATAGGAGAGTATTATGAACCACTCACATGAAGTGAAAGTTAGTTTTGAGGAGGACACAACACGTTTGATTTTTGCGTGCAGCAAAGAATCTTACTTAAGCAACAGTCGTTCCTTATTGGTCGATTCATACTTGCAGCCGTATATACGTTCAGCCGAAACAATGACGGAATCACGCCAGGTGCGGTTCTTGAATTATTGGTGAATTTTAAATCAAAAAGTTCGTCTCCTTAAGCCCAGTTCATATTTGTAGTTATCCTTGTCCTTATCTTTTTGTCTCTTAGCGATTCAAAAACAACTGGCCTACGAATTGTAACAGTTTTTTGTGAACCGGGCTTTAGAAGCTGCTCTGATTCATACTTGTCCTTAACGTTGTGAACACGTTACCAAATGAGCCATTTTTTGTACGAAGAAAGTTGGACTCAATGTCAGTTCGTATATAAAAAAATTAGATGAAATAATTGGTGACGTGTGCAATATCGTTTTATGTTTTTAAGCATAATATTATTTGTGATAGCGAAATTTGTTTACTTAGCTTGTTTGCTTATTTGTCTATTGTTCACTACAGTTTGTGATTTTTTTCAGTTAAAGATCCAGTTTAAGTTTGAAATTTGGTAGGTACGGATTTCCATCGTACGAAGTTTGGCTACTTCCTATGTGTGGTTGTGGGCTGTGGCTCTGCATTTTTGTTTTACATTGACTATGCTAAAGATTGCCAATAAAATGTTTTATAATTTATACTTCTATATTAAATTTGTTTTGTAGAAAACTCGTGTCAGACAGACGTACGGGGCCGAGATGAAACGAAATCTTGACCCGGTGACCCGGTAGAACCCCTGACCCGATGACCCTGAACGTCAAAAGGAAACCAGGATTTTGAAATAATATGTTCCAGCTGTATTACTTAGTTACCCAGCTGTTACAGCGTGTACACTGTACACGTTAAGACACAGTAACCGCGGATACTGTAACCGTTTACTCTAAACGGATAGTGTAACCGGTTACTCTAAACGGATAGTGTAACCGGCAACTCTAAATGGATAGTGTAACCGGTGGCTGACTAGGGTTGTTTCAATTATGGAATTATTTCAATTTCAATACCATTATCAATTTTTTGCCCAAATATTTTCAATTTCAATACCATTATCAATTTTTTGCCCAATTATTTTCAATTTCAATACCATTATCAATTTTTTGCCCAAATATTTTCAATTTCAATACCATTTCAATTTTTTTCTTGAAATATTTTCAATTCAATTTCAATTTTGCAAATATTTTCAATTTCAATTATTTTTCAATTTTTTTAAACCTCCGACTAAAATAAGTCCAGTCCGTTTAATCTGGTAAAGGAATAGTCCCTAAGTTTTTTAGACTTAAGGGGGTAATGTCGTTTTCGTGGTTTTTGACAATTCAGTGTAATTTTTGCGCCCACAGAACTCAAGCTAAAAACGAACTACGGCTTCGAAACTTTAACCACATTATCTTTAGGAAAATATCCCCACCCGTTTTTTTCCTTTTCTAAAAATAGTTTGTAGATGTAGAGTCGGTGTTATGAGCTTTTGAAAATTTTAGAGAAAAGTCAAATTACATGATTTTTGCACAAAAATGTCATTTTCTCAACGTAGAAACGACTTATCAACTATACCAAAAAAACGGGTGGGGATATTATGTCAGTGCATAACTGCAAAAAGTTTTGTAGTTGTTGGCTGATCTTGAGTTTCATAACTGTGGCGCAAAAATTAGTCAAAAAAACCGCTGATGGGGTGTATTCAAATGATTGCAGCAGTAAAATTGCAAAAGATAGTCTGCTTTTAAATATAGGTTTTTAAAGCTAGAAGGTGTAAAAAAGTGTAAAAAAGACCGCTCTAGTTTTTGTTGAGGTTAAGTGCAGTTATGGTAGTTTAAAAAAACACCTAAAAACGCAATTACCCCCTTAAGTATCATACAAGATATTACAACTCCTAGCTCTATAGACTCCGCTTACAACGCGTTTGTTACATCATTGTTATGTGAATCTCCGGGTTGGAAGATTGCTCCTTTTAGGGGCTGCTTGTTTTATTCTAACCTGATATCTATTCTTAAACTTCGGACCAAACTGAGTACAGTCTATTGACAGTTTATTAACAAAGGTACTGAAAGAAATCGTAATGTGTTTACAATAACAAAGGTTCAAGCTGATAATAAAGAGACCTACGCTCAAATGAAAATAATAATTGAAATTAGACAATTTCAATATTAATTACGTTTCAATCACGGCTGTTCGCCAACACATGCTATATGCACAAACAGGCATACAGACACGACTTCTTTCCAGCAACAGACATGCTGTGAAGTCAACCAGCCCAGCATAATTGATATTGAAATTGAAAGTATAGTTTGAAAATATCAATTTCAATTTCAATTAAAATTTTTTCAACTTCAATACCATTATCAATTTTTGACCAAATTATTTTCAATTTCAATACCATTATCAATTTTTAGGCTAATTATTTTCAATTTCAATATCAATTAACAAGAGTGCATAATAAGAAGAGTATGACACTGGGCCAATTCCTGGCAGGGCCTTGTTGCATAAAACTATCAGTCTAACACTGTTAGACTGTTAAACTGTTAGACTGATAACTAACAGTGTTAAAATTTTTGTTGCATAAAACCACTGTTAGTTATTAGTGAATTCTAACAGTCTAATACGACTTCTAACAGTCCATTTATCAGTGAAACTAACAGTCCACATTTGGCTTTCGCACAAACAGACTATTTTGTAGACGTAAAATGGAACGTTAACTTTGTTTTTAAGGCCATGTTCTTGAAGAAAAGTTGCTCAGAATACAAATGGCAATCATTTGATACAAAATTTCGCCAACTGCAAATTTGAAAAAAATGAAAGCTTTTCAAAGCACGTTGGGCATTTTTTCTTAAAAAAACATCTCATCTTTAACTTCCAGTTTTATTTGTCTTCAAATTCACAGTAAGAGAATCTGCTAAAAAACCTTTCTATTGACGGTTTTTCAGGTTTTACAGAACCTTATTTATTCTAACAGTGACTGGTCGACTGTTAGACTAATAGCAAAATTTTAACAGTGTGGAACTAACACTGTTAGCTTTTATGCAACTAACAGTGTTAGTAACAGTGTTACTAACACTGTTAGTTATCAGCTAACAGTCCACTATCACTGTTAGTTTTATGCAACAAAAACCACTGTTACACTGTTAGACTGATAGACTGTTAGGCTGTTAGAACTTTTATGCAACAGGCCCCAGGGGTCGGACGGAATTACAACCTGCGACCATTAACTCCAAAAACAGGCCACGAATTGGACCATAGTACCACCCCCACAAACTGGACCCCGGTCCAAAACGTGGCAGGGGTACCCCCCCCCCCACAAACCCGACCCCGGTCCAAAACGTGGGGGGGTACCCCTCCCCCACAAATCAGACCCTAGTGGTCAAAACGTGAGGGGGGCACCCCCCCACAAATTGGACCCCGGTCCAAATCTTGGGGGGGGGGGGGGTACCTCCCCCCACAAATTGGACCCCGGTCCAAATCTTGGGGGGGGGGGTCCCCCCCCCCCCACATTTTGGACCCCGGTCTGAAAATGGACCCTAGTGCCAAATCACCAAAATTTTGCTCAAAATGCAGTTTTCGGCCAATCTGTGCCCTGTTGGGGCTACTCAGCCTCAACTTTTGGCTTGTGGGGTTGCCGACCCCTGCGAGGCCGGGTACAACCCATTGTATTCTTTTTTCTGGATGCTTTATTTGAAACATCAAGGGTCCCCCCTTGTGAACTTGAAAAAATTTTGGTAATGGATTGGTATGAGAACTTTTTTCTATGGGTGATTTAGGTCCCAAATTGAGGATCCGACAAGCGTTTTAGTTTGTGCCCGTCTGGACTTCCATACTGCCTCACCTAGGGGGTTAAAATGGGCAAATTTTCCAACAATGCGGATTCTTTGTTTTCTGGGGTAATTTGACCTCCTGAACACGAATTTGAGCTCCATTATTGTGTGTACGGCTCGCAAAAACCTGTGCGACCGCCTCCCCTCCAGAGAACCAAGGGGTCCAATTTTCTAATTTGAGACTTTGACGTCCCTAGAGGTAATTTGGGCGTTTTGGGCATTTCGAAAATACATTTTTTAAATTTTTTTTATTTTAAAAAAATTTTAAAATTTTAAAAAATTTGACTTTTTTCAATTTTTTTTTTTAGAATTGTAATTGTATGATTGTATTGTCTTAAAAAAGTTTTAAAATCTTCAAACTGGTACAAATCAAAAAATTTTAGGAAAAATAAAAATTTTAAAATTTTTTCAATTGCGTGTTTTTGATGTTTTAGGATTATTTCGGCATTCCGGAAAGCAAATATTAGCGTTCCAAAAAAAATCTGAAAAAATGTCAAATTTTTTAAAACTTTAAATTTTTTTAAAATTAAAAAAAAAAATTAAAAAATGTTTTTTCGAAATGCCCAAAATGCCCAAATTACCTCTAGGGACGTCAAAGTCTCAAATTAGAAAATTGGACCCCTTGGTTCTCTGGCCCAAGTGTAGTGTCCTACACTGTTAACTTTGTTGCAAATTTGCCAACTTGGCCAACCTAAATGGCCAACTTGGCCAACTTAAGTTGGCCAACTCAACTTGGCCAACTTGGCCAACTTAAGTTGGCCAACTCAACTTGGCCAACTTGGCCAACTTAAGTTGGCCAACTCAACTTGGCCAACTTGGCCAACTTAAGTTGGCCAAATCAACTTGGCCAACTTGGCCAACTTAAGTTGCCCAGCTCAACTTGGCCAACTTGGCCAACTTAAGTTGGCCAAATCAACTTGGCCAACTTGGCCAACTTAAGTTGGCCAACTCAACTTGGCCAACTTGGCCAACTTAAGTTTTTTCAAGTTAGTCAGTTAATGAAAATGAAAATTTAAAATGTAAACTTCGAGATTTGAACTTGACTTTATTTCAAATAGTGAAAGTATCGGATGTTCAAGTTGGCCAAGTTGGCCAACTGAAGTTGGCCAAGTTTGCCAACTTGAACATCCGATAATTTCAATGTTTGAAATAAAATCAAGTTAAAATATAAAACTTTACATTTTAAATTTTCATTTTCATTAACTGACTAACTAACTAACTTAAGTTGGCCAAGTTGGCCAAGTTGAGTTGGCCAACTTAAGTTGGCCAAGTTGGCCAAGTTGATTTGGCCAACTTAAGTTGGCCAAGTTGGCCAAGTTGAGTTGGCCAACTTAAGTTGGCCAAGTTTGCCAAGTTGAGTTGGCCAACTTAAGTTGGCCAAGTTGGCCAACTGAAGTTGGCCAAGTTTGCCATTTTTAAGTTGGCCAACTTGGCCAACATAAGTTGGCCAAGTTAGCCATTGAAGTTGGCCAAGTTGGCCAAGTCAGCTGGCCAACTTGACCATTTTTAATAGCAAAAGACCAGGACGGTGTGCCCCCGGATGTGCCCTCAAAATTTTTTTAAAATAAATTTTAATGTCTTTTCAGATTTATTTATTTCTCATTATCTCACATTTAGGCAGAACAGTTAACAATTCTTCGAAACAAAACTAACTAACTATGTAATATACATACATCAACTGATTAAGTTGGCCAAATTTGGCCATGTAGGACACTACACTTGGGCCGGTTCTCTGGAGGGGAGGCGGTCGCACAGGTTTTTGCGAGCCGTACACACAATAATGGAGCTCAAATTCGTGTTCAGGAGGTCAAATTACCCCAGAAAACAAAGAATCCGCATTGTTGGAAAATTTGCCCATTAACCCCCTAGGTGAGGCAGTATGGAAGTCCAGACGGGCACAAACTAAAACGCTTGTCGGATCCTCAATTTGGGACCTAAATCATCCATAGAAAAAAGTTCTCATACCAATCCATTACCAAAATTTTTTTTTTCAAAAATTGGTACCCCCCCCACGTTTTGGACCGGGGTCGGGTTTGTGGGGGGGGGGGGGTACCCCTGCCACGTTTTGGACCGGGGTCCAGTTTGTGTGGGTGGTACTATGGTCTAGGGGTGGGCGCGGTAACGATTTTTCATTACCGCAAACCGCAAAAATTACCGCGGTTTTTGCGGTAATTATCGCGGTAATTACCGCAAAATTTTGCGGTAACCGCGGTAACAAAACGTCTGCGGTTACCGCAACCAAAATTTAATGTATTCGTTTACTGCAAATGTTAGTCTCAAATGGAACTTTTTGGGTCTCTAAAGGCTATTTGTGTGCCTATGAAGGTCACCTAATCAGTCGTCACATTAAATGGACAAAAACTAGTCTTAATTATTTAGGTGAAGCCGTTACCGCGGTATTACCGCAAATTGCGGTAACCGCGGTAATACAAAGTTTACTGTTACCGTAACAAAGTTTTATATATTCGTTAACTCAATTTTATTTCAAATTTAACATTTTGGGCCTCTAAAGGCTAACTATGCTAATTATACTTAATTATGCGGCAAACTGTGGCCTCATAGGTCATTTCTTTGAACAGAAAGGACGAATCTGTATCTTGATACTAGGGCAAAAAAGTCAACCCATTTTTATTTCAGTTAAAGTTAAAGTTAAAGTTATGCAAAAGGCCTAATTTTAGTTAAAGTTAAAGTTAAAGTTAGACCACAAACTTTTTTTAAAGTTAAAGTTAAAGTTTGATCTCCGTTTTCATTAAAGTTAAAGTTAAAGTATGACCACTAACTTTTTTAAAAGTTAAAGTTAAAGTAATACCCCTAACTTTTTTAAATAAAGTTAAATAATAAGATCCAAAACTTTTTTAGTTAAAGTTATATAGAGTTGTTTTAGACAGATAAATATATTTTCAGCTTTATACATAACCACACTGCGTAACTTCCGTGAAAACACATTAATGGGTGAGCCGAGAGTTGGGAATGCCAGAAAACTTTCCGGAAACTTCCGCAAACTAGTAGAGGTAGCTTTCCGGAAATTTCCAGACTCGACCGGAAGATTTTTGACAGGCTTAAAAAGTTTCCAAGCTGGATGAAAACTTCTAGTAAACGGATAGGTATTAAAAAAATGACCCCAGTTGTTACTGTAGTCTGTGGGGGTCACTTGGGTTCATGGTGACAAAAATATACCCCGGATTTCAAGGGCGGACGGTAGGGTGGGGATATGGGGATCGGATATATCCCCCCTCTTGCCCGGAACAAAGGAAAATTTTCGGAACCGCTCACCAAAAATAGCCGGAGATCGATGAAATTTGGTCTCAACATTAAAATGTTTTCTCCGAAGGCTGCTCGCCTTCAAAATGAACGCGCTGAGTTAACTTCGCATTGCGGTTTCGTCTGAGTGCGCTGCCGGAGTACGCTCGAACCACCAACCTACCGATTATAAACCGGACACTCTACCAAATGAGGGTAGATGTCGCGTGTAAGCGTGCACGGCGCACGAGATTTTACCCCTTCCCACCCCTAGGCGCTATTTGCGCTATTATAGTGTCCAGCGCAAAAACGCCCCCCCCACCTCCCCGCTATTTGCGCTATACACGCTACGACAGGTACCCCCCCTCCCCCCCCACTATCAAATTGCTATAAGCGTTATATGCGCTATATAGCGCATATCGCACCTAAAATAGCGGCTATAGCGCTTCGGAAAATAGGGCTTTTTTGCTGACAAAAGTTGCATAAATTTTTCGCAAAAAATTGAACATATATACAGT
This sequence comes from Trissonchulus sp. WLG1_4, assembly GCA_030248245.1. Taxonomy (NCBI): domain Eukaryota; kingdom Metazoa; phylum Nematoda; class Enoplea; order Enoplida; family Ironidae; genus Trissonchulus; species Trissonchulus sp. WLG1_4. Next base: position 3,144 of record JASANF010020279.1, on the reverse strand, counting down.
ACTGGTCAAAAGTAGATATAAATGCCCGCTGCGGGCACCCTAAGTGCCCGGGAAGCGGGCAGTGCGCGCGTGCAGAGCGGGCAGCCATTATTGCCCATTTAATTGCATCGTTAATTTCTGAAGGATAGCGGGCAGACCGGGCAACCTAGCTACACCAACTATTTATTCGCTTCAATAGTTCTAGTTTTCATTCTAGTTTTCATTTGTGGTTAAATTCAAGAGTCAAGACCAAGCGACAGTTGGGCTATAATTCTTTGATGGATAAGTACTTCATACATACACAATGGGGGGCCTTCACAGTCTTCCAGCCAAAATTTCACCCAAATGTTAAGTAGTTTAAGTGGTCCCATCCCCCCCCCAAAGAATTCAGCGTGCTTTGTTGAACGGTGGTGAAAACCCTCGTGGTTGACAACCGAGCCATAAATGACCCCTCCTTCCGACTTTTCTGTTGTGCCTAAGTATGCCCTAAAAAACCTTATCACATACTGAAGCAATTTAGTGTGAGATAAAACCAATAAAACACTAATATAATGCCTCATGGTCAACAGGCTGATTCAATCCTACCTACATATCCTATATTAATTTTATCTTTAACTAACGCACTGTTACTGTTAAAGTGAAGTCTTTGATTAATTGTTTTTGACTCAAAGATATAAGATTTTGGCATTGCTGAATGAATGCTATGTACTTGAATTAATTAGACCAATTTTATTTTAAGTCACAAATTATTATCAGCAAAGTGTATTATTCTCGTGCTATAATACGTAGACAAATGAAAAAACATTGCGGGGGCGAGGGCCAATAATGAAGTTAAAGGAGGGTAGGGCAGGTGCGGTTAGCCAAAAAAATATTTTGGTTTAAATAACCGATCCTAAATGTAAATACCCACTGTGGTGTGGGCTAATACTCCACCCTCACCCATATCTAAAGTATTTGTCCACTAAAGAGTCATATAGACCGATTTTCGCTTGGTCTTGAGTTTAGCCACAAATGAAAACTAGACCTGTTAAAGCGATTACATAGTTAGTGTAGCTAGGTTGCCCGGTCTGCCCGCTATCCTTCAGAAATTAACGATGCAATTAAATGGGCAATAATTGCTGCCCGCTCTGCATGCGCGCACTGCCCGCTTTCCGGGCACTTAAGGTGCCCGCAGCGGGCATTTATATCTACTTTTGACCAGTACTGTATGTATATGGGTCGAAACCTCGAAGTATCAACAACTTGTGGACTTGCGCTTTTGATCATTCGACAATGCTAATTCGATGGGTAGCGATGCTTAGTTATGAGTTATGACTATGTACGTAAAAGGAAAGTACAAAACAGACATCAGACTAGACGATCAAGTGATTAGCATGTGTATCGAGTTTAAAAAATTACCAAACAAAAGTTATTTCACAAAATTTTGAGAACTCAATAGTCAATACCCAAAGTGTTGTTGATCATTATTTCATTGAAAAATGTAGAAAAGCCTGTTTTCAAAAAAAGAGCAGTCAGTTCCCGTACTAACTTTACGTGTTAATTATATTCGTTGGACAACACATAGGTGGAATGCATAAAGGCAGTCTCCAGAGACTTTAGTCCAGACTATGTCTAAGCCCTCAGACTAACACTTTTAAGACTAACGAGTCAGAACACCCTTTAGAATTCGTATGTAATACGTGTAGAATTTTTCATTACGATGTTCTAAAAATACTAATCGGTATGCATAAAAAAACGTCAGTCTTAGGTTAGTCTTCGTTCTCCATTGACAATTAAGACATGCCCTTCAGCTAGTCTAAGGCTAGTCTAAGCCTTATTTCAGCATTTATTATAATTTTTTTGAAAAATTATAGCGTGATGCGTGTTGCCAAAAATCATGTGCATGTTCTCAAGCTTTATTAACCAATTTTGACAAGGTTTTTGTGAAATGAGATGATCACGAAAACGTTGCAAATCTAGGCTATCGGTAGCAATAGTTATGTATTAAGATGCGTTAACTTTCGTCTTATTACTCCTTATTGTACAATTTTTTTCAAAAATTGTTATTGCAAAAGAATTATTACTATACTAAGAAATGCTTATTTACACACGTTGAACGTATTGTCGTGCAGCCAAAAGTTTGAAACAAGTTTTTATGACTGTAGAAACTATTGGAAACAATATTTCAGTGTATTTTGAAAGACTCGACTAAGACAACCTTCAGAATACCGTTTAACGTCAGTCTTCGGAAACTAGGTGTAGACCCAGTCTTTAGTTCGTCTTACATCTTTCTTTAGCGTGTGCAAAAATCACCTGATAATTTGTAACGATGGTCTTAAAGTTTTCTAAAACGTAGTCCAGGGGCCTGTTGCTCAACTTTAGAAATCCTACAATTGTAACAATTGAAAGTGCAAAATCAGGTGATTCGTTACGAATTCAGCATATAAATTCATTACGAATCACCTAATTTTGCACTGACAATTTTTACAATTGTAAGACTTGTAAAGTTGAGCAACAGACCCCAGACTGCGATTAGCTAAGACAGCCTTTAGACTGCTTTTATGCATTCCACTGCATGTGGCTGCTACTTTTACACTATGCAGTCGCAGAGTTGATTCTCTAGAAGGAACAAATTAATATACCACTACACTACTTCAACAATACAATCATATGAGCCACTTACAATATGTTGTGAATGCGTTAAGCTGAGCGGCCTCCAATAAAAATGGGTACTACGACCAAAAATTACGTTTGTGTACAGCGTCAGAGGTAAAAATTCAAAATTGACAACAATTTTGGTTAATTAGAACATCAATTAGAATATTTCTTAAATTATCTTACCGTAAATAAAAAATTATAAAAAAGTATAGATTCAAAATTTTGAATAAAAGTTATAATTTAAGTTAAAGTTAAGAAATTGGCGGAATTTAAGTTAAAGTTAAAGTATGGGTGCTTGAATTTAAATTAAGTTAAAGTTAAAGTAAGACCTTTAACTTTTTTTAAGTTAAAGTTAAAGTTAAAGTAAGACCCCTAACTTTTTTAATTTTAGTTAAAGTTAAAGTTTAACTTTTTTGCCCTACTTGATACAATTTGTTGTGAGTGTGAAGAAACAGAGTCGTATCCTTACCAGACATAAACAACATCAAAATAACCTAGCGGGTTTTTAATCCAAGAGCATGTAAAAAG
>JASANF010020278.1:0-18813 GCA_030248245.1 Trissonchulus sp. WLG1_4 | reverse complement strand
CCACAAGTTGTCGCTTTACTGTAAGGCCGTGTGTTCGACAGGCACTTACGAATGGCTGAAGCCTAAGCCGGGGAAGGTGTAGGAAGAATCCTTTCTCCCGAGACCTATCCACACGGCAGGCGGAGCTTCCAGGTTATAGGATGGGGTCTTCCCAACGGCCGGGGTTGCCGGACACCGACGGGAATAGGGGCTTACCTAGGGGCTTAGGCGCAGTAGGCGCCAGCGCAGTAGGCGCACTGACTACGGACTAGAGAGCGCATATGGCAACGCAACCGGACAGAATAGCACAATAGGTACCGCCAAGCCTAATCTAAGCCTAAAACAGTACCGCAGTACGTGAGCAAAAGGCACGCAAAATACCCAAAATACCCATAAAGTTAAGGAAAGTTTAATAGATAATGAACACAGTAATAAGCATGGGCCATTTTTGGCAGAAAACAGACAAAGAAAACAACACAGAGCCGAATTTCAACACGCGCGCAGGCCAGTACACAGACACAAGAAAGGCAGAATTATAATTATGTTGACCGTTTGTTCAGAAGTGGAAATGAATAAAAGGTAAGTAAATGAGCGTGTGGGAGGAAGGGGGGGTGCTCCCAGTGAAGCGTTACATTACCGTTTCTTTGTCCTCAGGTACCGACGAACCAGCAATACGTCGCACAAGTACATGGCGAATGGGGTCAATTCAATAGGAATAAGGTCGAGTAACTGAAGAATCAGGTTAAGATACAATTGATTGCGAGCATCTTTCTGGTTCAGCCCTGCAGCCTCGATAGATGAACCATTCTCCAATAGGCTACTTTGTGCTATAAAAAACTTAGGGTGCCATGACTTGCGATTGATTTCACTAATGGTGATAGCCTTAGCTAAAGATCCAGCCCCCGTGATATTATAGTTAGCCCAACAGTCACGAAGAGACTTAAGCTGTACTTCAAAATGGCAGCTGGGTTTAAACCAGGCTCGGCTTTCTGGCCTATAATAGGACAGCACTTGATAGTCATCAGTGTTGTGATTGGACCTTCGACAGAACGCACACCAGTAATCACTGGAACTGCCGGCACTTTTCCGGTCCTCCCAGCGACTACCGCTGAAGCGTCTGCCCTTGGGTTTTGTCGACCTCGTTGGCCCTGCTGCATCAATTTGCCAATAGTCTTTTGCATTTTGTCTATTTGTTGAGCAAGGGTTTCAACTGTATCTTCCCTAGGAGCAGGTGGGGAAGTGTTCGCAATTGGGCTTACAGTGCTAGCTTGCTCGTCAAGTCGATTGATAGTTTTTTTGCAAGACTGACGAGGTTCGATTCCGTCGATTCAGTTGGGTCCTTAGATTTTGTGGCCTCTTGGAATAGTCGGCGTTCGTGCTGCACACGTTCAGCTACATCGACGGCTTCCTGAAACTTAGCATGGTGCTCTCGCATTACCTCCCACATTATTTCCTTACTGAGCCCCTTAATAAAAACCCGGCGCACTTCTGAATCGAGTACGCCCTGAGGTGGAGTAGGGGGGAATGCGTTCTTAGCTAACTCTAGCAACCGGTGTGTGTAGGTACTGCATAACACTTTCGGTGCTGTGCTGCTGACAGTTTGACATCTCTAGGGCATAAAAGTCGGTGCTCTGTGCACGGTACTTCTGCTCTAATGCACTAACTAATAGCTTGTAGGACTGCTTAGTTGTGCTGGGTAAGTCCTGTGCAAAAGCTAGAGCGGGGTCTGCTAATTAAGATCCTATTAGTTTCTTAGGAATCTGCAGTTCTGTCCAGTCATGATATTCTGCCTTAGCTTCAAATCGGCCCGCGTGAAAGATGATGCAGGCTGATCATGAGTCATGCTGCACAACTTTCACGCGTGCTCAGCTCATTTGCATATTATACTAATCTAATTTGCATACGAGTTTTACACTATATAAGCGCGCGCTGTGCATGGTTAGTCAGTCTGCATTTATCTGCCTTTGTATGCTCCTGCCCTCCTGCGCAGCCCCCAATAAAGTTTATGGCTAGCCCCTGCCTTGCTTCCTGCTGATACTACGACCACGCTACACCAAGCTTTGAAGCTTACAGTTCCTGGTTCCCCCGAAAATTCGGTTAATCGGGTCCTTCTAGTGTCACTGTCTTCTTTGTCAGTCGAGGCCGCTACTGTTCTGCTACTCTCAATTTGTTGTTAGACCCGACCCACCACCAGGAATTCTTGCCGATCTGTAGCAGTTAGTTAGTTAGTGACCAAAGATGTACTGTTTCAAAATGTGCTATGCAAGTGCTGCTCTGTAATTTGTATTCTGTTCTGTACGCGAGCATACCTACAATTGCATGCCACTATGCCGGATTGCCCATTTTTGGATCCTACTTGTTAATTTAACATCAATTAATTAAGCCGGATCGTTCATGTTCGCACTTCGCAGTGTCTGCCGTAACTCGTAAGTACTGGGATTGATCGCATAGCATGTATTAGGTAGTCAGGACTGAGGACTTGAGGCATAATTAAAACTGGATTTATATCGGAAAAACACTGCTACTTCGGCCGAAGATTAGCCACGATAGGGAATAGCTAAATACTCTTCCTTATTCTTGTATTCTTGATGTTGACCCAACTAAAAAATCCTACGAAACCAGTGCGAGTCTGTCAAACATAATTTATTGCGACATCAAAGCATCATACAACACATACGAAGATATAGCAACAGGTAATTTGAGTTCGTCACAAAAACTTCTGGAATGCAAGTCCGCGGTTTTAACTTGACTTCTGACTGCAAGTCGGCTCAAGTGCTCTAAGCTGGGTGGACTGTCTGCAACAAAATGGTCAAAAATAAAATTAACAGTCAGTTATTTAACCCAAATTACCACTGACGTCACGCTTTGGAATTTAAAACGACACTGGAAATTGTGTGAAAATATTTACTATAGTTATAAATAAGAAACTCGAGTTTCGAGCTAATCAATTATCAATTAGATTGAAAACTGATAATTTTATCATTTTATTGCCCATCATGTTAATCTGTCTATATATTTTCGATTTTGCGTTAGCTGTAATTCCATCAAAACCTAAAATTCGACCACAATTTGCACACTAGTGTTTGTGACCGGCCGCGAAAGCCGCCGGCCGAGCCGGCGTAGATGTTCGGCCGGCCAGCTGGCCGGTAAAAGCCGGCCGATCCCTGAAAACCGGCCGGCCGGCCGGAGCGGCCGAATTTTTGGACAAAACCAGCTGATCCAAATCCAGAGTGTCATTTTGGCATAACTTAGCTTTCCGGATTGTTATGCCGGCCTAAAGCCCCTGCTATACTTCATATAAATCTCGAAGCGCGTCAAAGCGCTTCAAAGCAAAGCGTCCAAAGCATTCCCACGCTTTCCAATGCCAGGCTTCGCTTTGCTTCGACGCGCCTTGAAGCAGCCTCAGTTGAATTTATTTCAACTTTTGCAGCGCTTCGAAGCGCGTTGGAAATTTCTACGTTGATTTTAAATCATATTATAATAATGTTATTTCATGCATATTTTCTATTCTTAGTACTTTACTTTTTTAGTTCTTCTACGCTTTATTTTCAATCGTATATTTTGCTTTTTGTATCTCAAAATATTAAACTTTGAAATTTTTAAATGAGTTTTGAAAACGAATAACCTGAAAATACAGGTTTCGATGCCGATGTTTTCAGAAGTTTCTTTTGCTGCGCCAGTTTTTAAAATTTTTAAAATCAACCACAGCAGCACCAACTTGTTGCGCGCTGACTTTTTGGCGCGAAAGTATAACCAGATTTGTATTTTCAAAGCGCGGCGTCGCTTTAAAGCACAGCTTCCCTTTGAAGCCAAGCTCGTTTTGAAAAAAAGCGATGCTTGGCTTCGCGGCTTCAAAACGATGCCAGCTTTGACTTCAATTCAAAACGCGTCGAAGCCAGGCTTGGCTTTGCGTTGAGGCACTTCAAATCCAAATCAAAGCCGAGTTTTGGGAAGTATAGCACCGGCTTAATTTTGTCAGTCGGTTGAATCTGGCTGGCCAAACGGTGTTTTTAACCGGCCGGCCAATTTTGACCGGCCGGCCGCCGGCTGATTTTAGCCGACCGGCGACCATCTGGCCGGCCCGAAAATTCCGGCCGGTCACAAACACTACACACTAGTACGTGATTTCTGAACAAAGCAGACTAGACTGACTAAAAATTCTGGACGAAAATGACAAAGAGCCGCACGGAATTTCAGTGCGAGAACTAATGCATTGCATTTCAAAACGAATTGCAAGCATCAAGATATTCAGATTCTTGAGCCAAACCGGATTCAAACAGGATAAGGGTGTGATACGGGTGTTGGCATAAGGAGAGTAATGAGTAAACAATAGTGTCTCGCTCCATAGAAGAAGAGTGAGACACTCTCCTGCCTGCCTGTGTTCTAGAGTCCTTTACGGGCCAGTGGCACGGGCAGGACCGCGGGCCAGGTTGTAGTCATCATCTGTGTTGCTATTGATTTTTTGTACTGACTGTTAAGTCTGGCTGCGATGCGATATACACATACACCTACATAAAACGCACGCTAACTAAGTATGGCATAAAGCGGTGCGGTGCGTGACTTATTTAGTCCGCAGCATGGCCCGCGGCCCTGCGCTGGCCCGCCACCATTCCGCGGGCCGGTGGCGGGCTGATACTCGCGGCTCGAATCACATTTTGACTTTTGACGATGTCTAAAGTTAAACACCTTTTTTGCGAATCGCAGCCTGGTGAGTCGAAGTGGTCTTGTTAGGACCAGCCCGAAGTCATACATGAAGTCCGCATGAATAGACTCAACATGAATAGTGAATACTGAATATGACCGCACGAATAGCCTTAACAACACGACCACTAACCAGCATATTTCTGAAACGGCAACCACCGGTTGCCCAAGGCATCCCGCCAAGCCGAGCAGCAGTTAGGCAACCCGGCCGTGAACTGCAGCAAGAGGTCAAGCAAGGCAACCAGTTCCTGTTGATCCAGCAAGTTGGATATTTCCGCCAGCAGGGCGTACGGGGAGCCGTCTGTGCTGAATTCGCTGTCGTCTGGCGGCTGCCGACACCGGCACCAGTATTCCAGTTTAGGTTGGAGACCTGCCTGAAATTAAAAAAAAACCAAAAATATAACCAATCAAGATGCAGTTTATTATAGACCAGACAAGCTCAATCCCCTCTTCGTCTTTTTGTATCTATTATATCCAGTGCTACATAAACTTTGAAAGCGTCGATGTAAACTCTGACCAAAAATGGTGGACCCTGAGACAAAAGAAAGACGGATTTCATTTAAACAATACCATGTCATCAAGCTGTAATACGTTATTACAAAAACAGATATAGAATAGTAACTCATCACAGATAGCTATCAAAGTACAACACACAATAATGTGAAGCTGAGAATTGAAAAAGTTTTGTTAGAAGAAGACACTAAGACAGCCACCGACCGACTTACATAAAACGAAACTTGTCTGATTCAGACAATCAGATACTCTGAATAAGCTCAGTCTTAAGAACGCAACTCTTTAACTTCATTTACTTTTAATAAGGTGATCAGCTGTCGTCTATAAAGAGGATGTAAAGCCATCAGCATTGCATCAGGAACGCGAACCAAGCTGAAGTGGCTGTTATGATTAATGGGCGCATTGTGTCTTAAGAAGAGATCCAAAATCAGGGGGGATCGTCGCTTCAAAATAGCCAAAAGCATGGGGCTATGAACCCGACTCTGTAGTGAAATCTGGGGGGCGCCAGCACCTAGCAGACTTTCAATACAAGGAAGATCGGCCTTGGCCACAGCCACGGCAAGCGGCGTGGAATGGGTACGCGACAGCAGAGGGTGCAAATATCGATACAAGGGCACGCTATAGTCGGCAAAATGTTCGCTGGCTCGATCCAGAGGAAAGGTATGTCGATGGCAGTCCAGCAGTCGTTTCAGACATTCATGATGTCCCTCTTCTGCTGCGACAAACAGAGCGTCAAAACTGCTGTATCGTACGCTATCCGGTTTCAGGACGGGAAGCAGGAGCTCCAAGCATCTGTGAAATAAAAAAAGTGTACAGAATAATCATAGGAGAGTACATAATACGAGAAAAATAAGCTAGAGAATTGAATAAGTTTACCAGGACGATACTTACACCAGTAGAATTTAGAAACATATACTAGATCTATGGTTTTACATGCTATATATATTAATTAACCTGGTTCTATTTAACTAAAGTCTGACCAAAAAATGTATATATGTATCAAATTTTATTGCTTCATAGCAACTTAGTCGTTTGAGATAACCCCCATAATGTATATATCATTCGAAAGCATTTTTGATGGAGATTTTCATGAAATTAAACTATTTGAAAAAATTTTGAGTCAAAATTTTTAATTCAAATAAAATTGATTTTTTCGGCTTATTATTTTAAACCTAACGTATTACATATCATTCGATAGCCCCTAACATTCTGCGTCTAATGATATACAACATGACTATGGCATGCACCTGTCAACATTTATCGATTTTTTAATTTTTGATTTTTCCATTGAAAAACGGCATTTTTAGTCCGTCTAATTCGGACTTAATTTTCCTGTTTTTGGTATTAAGGGGGTAGTGTCGCCAAAGCAGTCGATTTTGCGTAACTGTAAAACATTTTTAGAAAAAGATAAGACATTGTTCTTTATATATTTTGAAAATATATGTTATGGCAAGTATTTTCGCCAAGTTTCATTAAAATGCAGTATACTGTTTGCAGTGATGTCGCAAAGTCGGGAAAATGACGTTTTAAAAACCTATTCACATTCGATTTTTTCGTCACAATTATCAACTTATTTGTTTAGTTTGTTTACACAGACTAAAAGGACATACGTTGTAGTTTATGTACACAAAATTTAGTGCAAATTGCTTGAGTGGTTGCGGAGTAATACCTGTTTGAACTGTGAAACTGTGCGTGAACAATGAATTACTCACAGCAATAATGATAAATTGTGAAAAATTCAGACGCTTATTTTAAAATCAAAAGAAAAACGAACCTTCATTTTTCTTTTTTCTTATTTGTGGCAAAAAACTGTGCGTCGACACGTTATGTGTGCTTCACAAGCTGGCCAATCTGATACCTGGCTGAATTTTTTGAATTTTTATGTCCTTATTGTGTGATGTCTGGCTTAAAATCGGTGATTGGTTCAAGATATTGGTAGATATTGGTAGTCTACTGTCTGGCAGTACTTATTTAACACAGTATAGCATTGGACTACTTTCTCAGTGAACGTACAAGTTCAAAGCAAAAAGATCTCTTTTTGCAACCTATGAGCAAAACTGCTTTCGCGACACTACCCCCTTAAATGAAAGCTGAAAAACTGAACTATTTTGTAATAATTATTTTACGCAATTTTGAACAAAAACAGCTGAAAAATGACTGTAAACCTGACAAATATTGAAAAAAATTAATGTCAAATTTTGACAATTTATCACTTTCACAGACTGCGCGGGGTCACAGCGCGTCCATTGCTGCACAACGTGTCAGATTTGTTGAGGTACATCGAATTAAACGGACCAAAAATGCAATTTTTCAAATGAAAAATAAAAAATTAAAAAATCGATAAATGTTGACCGGTGCATGCTATAGTCATGTTGTATATATCATTCGACGCAGAATGTTAAGGGCTATCGAATGATATATAATACATTAGGTTTCAAATAATTAGCCGAAAAAAATCAATTTTATTTGAATTAAAAAATTTGACTCAAAATTTTTTCAAATATTTTAATTTCATGAAAATCTCCATCAAAAATGCTTTCAAATGATATATACATTATGGGGGTTATCTCAAACGACTAAGTTGCTATGAAGCAATGAAGTTCGATACATACATTTTTTGGCCAAACTTTAGCAAATAGTATTATGGGTTGTTTTACAGTACCAAAGTACAGCACAGGACTAAAAAAGAATTTAACAAGTTGTTGTGTAGGTATATAGATAGTTGAATGCTATACGCACGGTTTGGCGTTTCACTTTGTCGGTAGTCATTACTCAATAGTCAATACCAATGTAAAACACACAAATTCAAGTAGAAATACGTGTAAACAATATACTACGATTAGTATCTAAAGTTCGCGGTTTTCAAATGAGAGTTAAAGAGAACTATGTACTACAATAATCTACATCTGTCTACAACGGTTCACAATTGTCAAACAGAAGCACACTGTGCTTAAGCTTTTCACCTACTCAATGCGATTAAACCGACAGGCGGCCACAATTGGATGAATACCGTCAGTGGTGCAGCGATTGGGGTTGACTCCTTGATCCAGCAGGATTTTCAAACAGCGCGAATAGCCCTCCTGAGCGGTCAGATAGACAGGAGTGCCTCCGTCCGCGGCTGGTGCTTCCAGCAAACCCTTTATATCAGCTTCTACAAACAAACGCAAAAACATGCATGCTACACAGTCACTCATTTCATCACAGCTCCAGACAGCAGAGCTCGAACGGGGTCGAAATTAAAAAAAGCGAAGTTCAGCTAAAGGGAGCTCACTAACAATGATAGCATCCTAGCAGTACAACGTGAAATGTGTGAAGAAAAACAATGAAGTTAAGAAAATGATGACATACGAAGCAAAAACAACTAAAAGTCGTGATGCGGCTCTGAAGCTGCAACTAAAATAGATGTTGCGTCACAGGCGGATGCATTAGACTAAAGCAAACTTTCTGAAATTTTGCTAGTATATAGCCGTTCACGTGGAAATTTCGAGTATATATATCTGCAGCAAGCCTATTCGCTGTTGTAAAATACTCTAGACTTGCCTAAACACTAAGATAATTCATTGAAACTAAACAAAAAAGTTTAAAAAGCAGAAATTTAAAAAAAAACAGTTTTTAATTATCCGTAGTTTCATACTGCACCAGCTATCATCAAACACAACGTTATACCTTTTCCTTCAGCCTTCATAAACTCAATCATTCGTGTCAAGTATTTGTCTCGACCATACTGGCAGGCCACGAAGAGGGCATTGATGCCTTCTTTGTCAACCGTAGCCAGATCCGCTCCGCCAGCCAGCAGACATTTACTGACAAGAAAGTCACCCGCATGCGCTGCTTCGTGCAGCGGAGTCCAGCCATTCCAATAGCAGGCGCTCACATCAGCGCCATGCTTTAGCAACAACTGCGTCAAGCTTAGTTGTTGAGTACGGGCAGCTGAAATTAACCACAATAAACTGGGCTTAGGATTAGGAATATACAGTACACATGAAATGGAATGGTTCATTATTATCTCAGCTAATGCCAGGGTGTAGCCAGGCGGGGGGGATTATCCGGACCGCCCCCCGAAATTTTTTCCGAGTGAAATTGTAAAGGGTCCCCCTTTGGTTTTTATGGTCTGGCCGGAAAAAATTTCCGATGTCTCCAATTGACCAAATTTGGCCTAAAAATAAAAATTGTCCCTACAATTTTTTCTGGGGGCGGCCGCCCCCACACCCTTGCAACTTTGTGGCTCAATGTTCCTTGCTTTTTGTGGTTCATTAAAGCGTGTGCATGTGTGATGGGTGCTTTGTGCACTATTTATTTGCGTGATATATATACACTGTTTGTTTTCAGTTTTTTTATCGTAGCAACAATTACATTTTTTGCTAATTTGCGGCTAGTAATGTCAAAAATATTCTTATACTTATCAAATTTGTTAGCTTCTGGTCCCTTTTCGACCAACCAGTTTCGTATTATATGGTGTTTTGAGCTCACAGTTTACTTTGGTGTCGCTCTGGTCAAAAAATAGCATTTTTATGAACGAAATATGGTAATGTGTCGGTTTTTGCGTTAAAATTGCAATTAAGTACATTTCAACACATTTCAGAAAAATTGATAACTCAATCTATCCGAAACGTTTTCGTGGCTACGCCACTGGCTAATGCTATATACCTCACTCGAGTGAACGTGACGTCGTGACTTCGATATAATATATATTTTTAGACTGTTACTTTTCAAACAATAAGAAAGGGCTTTCCATTCAGAAAACAGCGACCAAAACTCCAAACGGTGACGAAAATGGACAAATGGCTAGACAAAACCGATGTCTGGTCACATCACAATTTAACCAAATTAAAAGTATCTAGTTCACACAGATACTTTCAAAGTTATTCATAAACTTATTGTCGAAAATCCGTACAGAAGAGAATAGTTGTCTCCATATTCTGCGGTTCGGGGTCGGAGCAAGTGCGCCAAAAAAGATTCAACAACGTCTACTTATATGCATAATGTCATGAATATATAAATGTACACAATAGTATAATATATACACTGAATAACCACACCAACCAGCTAACAGTGGGCTGAGACCATCTTTTGTCGCCAAGTTGACATCAGCCTTTGCGTTCACCAATGTTTTCGCCACCTGCTCCGATCTATTCTGACAGGCGATAATCAATGCACTTGACCCATCAAAAGCTTGCTGATCAATCACAGCTACACTACGAAAAAACAAAACAGATAAATCTGGAGTCAACTACAACAGTTGAGCATCTAACACTATATACTTGTTAGTCCATGAAAGTATAGTGATTCAAAATAAAGTTAATCAAGTTTGTTAAATTAGTTTACTTCCTGGGCCCCAGGAACTATACCGAGGTAAAAGTCAAGCTTCGGGTACTCACCAACAGTTTTGGAGAATTCATTTTTTCAACAAACTTTGCACAAAGTAATACAGTTCTGGTCGCAATAACTTAATAACACAAGTAAAATCACAGTCAATCAGTTATATACCCGAATTATGTGTCAAGAGGCACTTAACACATTCGACATGGTCACCAAAGGCAGCTTCGTGAAGAGGCAACCAGCCACGGTTATCAGCTGCGTCAGTAGCCGATCCCTCTTTTAGCAAACTATCTAAACGGTCCAACAATCCCAGTCTTGCGGCGATTCCTGCGGATGAACATCTGGCGAAATCCGCCAAGTCTAGCAAAGACATCAATGCTGGTCCTAGACATGTGTAAGCAAGAGTCATTTATGTATTATATTATTATAAAAATGCCCTTTCACCAAGGGCAGCAGTGTAGGTAGAATAGGAAAGTTGGCTGATCTACAGCGGAAAAATGCTAATAAGCTTGTCAAACACCCGGGACAAGTTTTGCAGCCGAATAGAGAAACTCAGCTTGCTAAATAAAGCGGACAAGAGTTGCGTCAGAATAGCAGTCGCCCTGCGACACGTTAGTGCTTTCTGCACCCTATTCGCGCGAATAATTAGGAAAAACATTTTCGACACTTATATACTAGCACTCAGGACTTAAGTCAGGCGTATATATAGATTATAAAGTTATACTCTGCAGATATATACAGGTACCTATTTCATTTAAATTTCTCCATGCGCAATCTATTTTTGTTTTGTATATAGACATCTTTCCTAAAAATTACAAATGAGTAATGGCGTATTTCAACTTAACATTATATATATTATTATATAGACATTAACGACTAATATTCAATACGAATCATAAAATGTTACAATACAACCGTATAACTCTAGTTAATACAAATAACTGCAGAATTTATATAAGCTTAAACTACATTTACATACGTAACAATAAAAATGAATGGCGATCGATTGATTATTATATTATGGATGAACAATTATTTCTTCTGGACATAAATACCTTAACTAGAAAATAACATCAAGAACCAATGAAGTATACGGCACTTTTCCGGCAACAGGCAGCTGATGATAATGGCTGGTTAATTCGCGCGAATAGGGTGCAGAAAGCACTAACGTGTCGCAGGGCGACTGCTATTCTGACGCAACTCTTGTCCGCTTTATTTAGCAAGCTGAGTTTCTCTATTCGGCTGCAAAACTTGTCCCGGGTGTTTGACAAGCTTATTAGCATTTTTCCGCTGTAGATCAGCCAACTTTCCTATTCTACCTACACTGCTGCCCTTGGTGAAAGGGCATTTTTATAATAATCCTATTTCTTTTTCCGCTGCAGCAATTTTACTTGACGACAGGAAAGCTGACACTTGGATTGTATATTGTATGATTACATTCTAAAAAGTGATAGTCGCGCATGCGTATGCTGCACTACCTACTTATTTCTACAAAGCCACTAACAGTACACAATTGGCCTTGTCGTATTTGTCATTATTTTGGGTTAATAATTAATATATACATTAATTTTGGTCAAAGTGACGTTATATTCGTGTTCGGCAACTCAAATTAACCCTTTTCACGGTTTTTCAAAAAAATTTAAAATATTCAAAAAATTGGTCAAATTGATCATTCTGGCACTTTGCCAGGGCTACGAAAGTGGACCAGTCAACACCACGCGTACCAAACAATATCAACTGACACCCCCGCGACTATGTATTAAGATGCACCAGAAATACAGAACGAGAGGTTATCCATAAACGCAGATGTATATACACAGGGGGGGAAGTCAGCCTCCTCCCAGATTTGAGATTCCGCGACAAGCCTCCTCCTCGGTGCTAAAAAAGTGCGGAACTAAAAAATTTCTCAAATTGCATTTTTGCGTTTTGACCTTTTGGCTTAAGGGGGTAATGTCGTTTTCGTGGTTTTTGACATTTCAGTGTAATTTTTGCGCCCACAGAACTCAAGCTAAAAACGGACTACGGCTTCGAAACTTTAACCACATTATCTTTAGGAAAATATCCCCACCCGTTTTTTTCCTTTTCTAAAAATAGTTTGTAAAGTCGGTGTTATGGGCTTTTGAAAATTTTAGAAAAAAGTCAAATTACGTGATTTTTGCACGAAAATGTCATTTTCTCAACGTAGAAACGACTTATCAACTATATCAAAAAAACGGGTGGGGATATTATGTCAGTGCATAACTGCAAAAAGTTTAGTAGTTGTTAGCTGATCTTGAGTTTTATAACTGTGGCGCAAAAATTAGTCAAAAAAACCGCTGATGGGGTGTATTCAAATGATAGCAGCAGTAAAATTGCAAAAGATAATCTGCTTTTAAATATAGTTTTTTAAAGCTAGAAGGTGTAAAAAAATGTAAAAAAGACCGCTCTAGTTTTTGTTGAGGTTAAGTGCAGATATGGTAGTTTAAAAAAACACCTAAAAACGCAATTACCCCCTTAAATGAAGTTGGGGTTAAGGTGGTAGTTGCGTTGTCGAGGTTTCTGTGATTTCATGTAAACTTTGCGCCACCAGAACTCCAGTTATATATAAGTGACGCCTGACCATGAATTTTTGGGACAGTATATACTGTAAAGTTCAAAATCCCCAGGCATGTCTCTCACTTTTTCTAAATTTCACCTGTGGACATTTTTAGAGGGCTTTAATTACAAGAAAATATGTTTTCGGTGCGTTTGCTTTTCAGCTATTTTCTCAGTAAATTGACCAGTTATTAAAAAAGTGGGGGAGATGCCTGGGGATTTTAAACATGTCAAAAACCTCACCAACTTTCAGCCCCAACAGGTAATTGTATGATTCACAGCTTTCTGGCTGGCCAGCTCGGCGCAAACTTTTTGTAAAAAATTCTAATATTTTGGAAAGGACCTCTCTTTACCCGCTTGTACTGGAAACAAAATAAAAGGTCAAGTTCCACTGCATCGATGCGATATCGCATACATTTAGGTAAGATATTGTACTTAATGCAAAAGACCGCTTGTGATTTGAATGTGTGTAAACGTTGAGCTATAGCTTACCAAAAAAAACACCTAAAAACGGAATTACCCCCTTAAATGCATTTTTGCTTCAAGAACAACCCCTATTTCATTTTTTGGATTTTCTGAGATATGATCCCCCGGAATCGGGGGTTAAATGCAGTTGGGGGGGAATAGTGGACCTATTTTTTGAGTAGAGCACCTTGGGGGAAGCATTTTTGCTACAAGAACCCCTATTTCATTTTTTGGATTTTCTGAGATACGTCGCCGACGAAGAGGGAACATTTTGCACAGTACAAGTACGGTCAAGATTCGGCGGGGGGGAATTATTTTTGCCCATAAATCGGTTCGTACCCCATCTTTTAATACAAAAATGAAACCCCCATCGTCAGCCATGCCTGTAATCAGATTTCTAGCCCCCAGAATAGCTGTCGCCCGACAGTACTAAGAGACAGAAATGTTGCCAGAAATTTAAAGTTATAAATAAAGAAAAGTTGCAGAAATAATTTTGGGAAAACGTGTCCGAAAACGGGAAAAGTTGTAGAAAATGAGAATCGAGAACAAAAACAAAATTGAGAGGAAATTGTTTTATGATGTGATATAAGATATTCCCATTATTTCCCATCACTGTTTAAATTTTTTTCTGTGGATCACTAAACATGGATGTAATGGAAATAAAAATTGGGTACATACACCGCGAGTCCGCGAAGTCATTCACCACTTAGCGTTTACTTAAAAGGAACTTTTGAAGCCTAAGCCCAAAATTAAGCTTTCGCCTTTCCCTTTCTGCGTGTGCGTTTTCAACACGAACGTCTAAGGACACACAGGAAAAAATATTTTCGAAAAGTGACGGAAAACAAACAGAAAGTTGGCGGAAAAGACTTTTCATTCGATGTCAGCCTTTATTTTTCTCCAATTTTCTTGCGATGTTCTCAAAAATTTCAGTAAAATATCTGCCTTTTTTCCGCTTTACTTTCACGGATTATCTGTTGTGTATCTGTCAAATATCAGTTATGTTTCCTGAATGTTATTGACTATTGTCATATTTCATTATATTAGCATTCGTATTTCATTAAATTTTTGTCCACTTTTGTCCGCTAAATTTTATCTATTTTTCCGCCACATTTCAGTTATTTTTCAGCTCAGTTTCTGTTACTTTTCCGTCATATATGTATCAGTCCGTTTTCGTCTTATTTTCTGCCACATTTCTGTCCTTTTTGTGTTGTTTTTCCACCCTTTTTTGTAATATTTTTGTCATTTTTCCGTGAGTTTTCATCCACTTTTCTGTCAAGTCGACGTTATCTTTACTTGGAAATTTTTTTGGTTACTACATACATTACATTATTACTTTGGTATATACATATACCAAAGTACTTTGGTATATTTGGTATATATGTACGTTTTCACGCCATAAAGTTTTTTACTGTTGAACTGTACAGTTTTAGTTTTACGATTGTTACTGCAATTGCACAATTGTATGTTTCTGTGGACGTAGCAAACTTGTTTATACATATAAGAATATTTAACGATACGTTTACCCACAAACAGTCATTGTTGTGAGATTGTAGTTTTTGAGTCTGGCTTGTTTAGTTTCGGCTCAAGGCTTGATTTTCGTGCAAAACTTATATTTTTCTTTTTCACAAAATCGAATTTCAGCTGTTCGGCTTGCAGCGACCGAAAGCTATTTAAAAAGTTAGTTTTTAGATACAGGGGTGGCAGAATTTTTCATACGGCAATGTTATTTTTCCTTGCTCTTTTTATACACGTTTTCTTTTTATACACACGTTTTTGATGTAATTTGAACGGGGGATTCAAGATTCAATATGTAAGCATTTGCTCTTAAGGGATTTCAGGGCGGGGGATAGTGGAACTATTTGTTGTAGTAAAGCACCTCAAGGGAATATTTTCTGAGCTTATGACATCTTGAAAATGGCATTTTTTCACTGTTTTGGGAAGTGAACGTTGGCCAAAGTTTGAAACCAAAAATGGCTATAATCTTTGTTTTGGGATTGTTTTGAGTGCGTTATGATGTTTTAAGCCATCGTCTAGGCTAAGCTGGCAGGATTCTCTAGGCTAAGCTGGCAGAATTTGTCCTGAAAATTTCGATTTTTTAGTACCTAAGCCTGAGCCTAAGCCTAACGCTGAACCTAAGCCTAAGCCTAAGCCTGATACTAAGCCTAAGCCTAAGCGTACATTGAGGCCCAGTTTGAATTTGATCACAAATTGGACGATTCTGGTGAATTTGGCCAATTTTCCGGAAGGAACAGGGTCAACGTGCCTTTCGTTTTGATTCTAAAAAATTGTAAACATTCCGACTCCATTTTTTAAACACGTGTAGAACGGAGAACACACGGGTTTCTGAAAAAAATTGCAAAAACTCCCCCCCCTTGAGGGTTCAGATTTTGGTGGGTCATATCTCAGAAAATCCAAAAAAGGAAATACATAGGGGCTCTTGAAGTAAAAATGCTTCCCCCAAGGTGGTCTACTCAAAAAAATAGGTCCACTATCCCCCCCACAACTACATTTAACCCAAGGTGCTCTCTATGCACTGGAAATTTACCTTCGATTTTGCTTCCAATACAAGCGGCTAAAAAAAAGTCCGTTCCAAAATATTGGAAATTTTGACAAAAAGTATGCGCCACAGCTGTGAACCATACGATTATATACGTGTTTGAGCTGAAAGTTGACCAGGTGTTGACATGTTTAAAATCCCAGGCATGTCCCTCACTTTTTTAGCTTAATTTGCAACTTGAGTTTGTGGGCGAAAAGTTTACATAGAAATCAGAAAAACCTCGAAAACGCAATTACCACCATAACCTGCTATTCTTGGGGTTAAATGCAGTTGGGGTGGGGGAAAATAGTGGTTCTATTTTTCTAGTAGAGCACCTAGGGCGAAGCATTTTTGCTTCAAGTTTCAAGAACCCCTATTTCATTTTTTGGATTTTTTGAGATATGACAACCTAAATCTGAACCCTCCGTAAAAGGGGGTTTTGCAATTTTTTCCAGAAAACCGTGTTTTTCCGTTAATGGAATTGGATATTGTTTACAATTTTTTAGAATCAAAACAATGGCACGTTGACCCAGTTTCTTCCGAAAAATTGGCCAAATTCCCCAGAATCGTCCAAATTTTGACCAAATTCAAAATGGCTCTCAATTTAGGCTTGGGCTTAGGCTTAAGCCTTGGGCTTACGGCCGATTCACACGGCGATTTTGCCGCTGCGATTTTGACGCGAAACGCAAGACGCAGGATGTCGCACACAAGACGCAGCGTCTGAACAAACGTTGCGTCTCGCAAACTATTTTGCTGCGTCTTTACTGTTTAAAAATATGAGAAACAGCTTTGCTAATATTGTTGAAACCGGTCAATCTTCGGCGGGATGAAAAGTAACATCAAGATTGAACCAATGAAGCATGCAACACTTTTCCGGCAACAGTGAAGTTCATGTTAATGGTGATTAGTATGGACCTGGACTGACCAAAAATACCTAAATTTTGCAAGAGTTTGCGAAACTTTCCAAAAAATGTGCCATGTTTATTAAATTTTGCCCACATTTCCGGGACCCTCCCCCTAGCCCCTCGATTTTGGAGGCTCCTATCCCTCCCTCATATATATATACATGTATGCCCTAAACCCTCCCCAGTTCCCCACCCATGGCTACGCCCATGATTATATAATTATATTTTCACGAAATTCAACCGAAATGTATACGTAGCAAAATAGCAGCAAAAGTAAGGAAATGCGGCGGAAAAGTGAACGAAAAAAAGTTGAAAAGTAAACGAAAAGAAGCGGAACAGTTAAACGAAAAGAAGCGGAAAAGTGAACGAAAAGTAGCGAAAAAGTGAAAGAAAAAAAGCGGAAAAGTGAACGAAATAAAGCGGAAACAGTAAAGAAAAAACGCGGAAAGGTCGAAGAAACTAAACAGAAAACTGAAAGAAATAAAGCGGAAAAGTGAAGAAAATAATGACGAAAAATAACGGAAAACTAACTGAAATGAGTCGACGGAAAAGTGGCGGAAACTTGGACTTTTTGTCGGAAAAATAAACGAAAACTGACAAAAAAGTGACAGAAATCTGTCGGAAAAGTGGAGGAAAAGTAATCGAAAACCGTTTTTCTGCTTCGAAAAGTGACAGAAAAAAAGCTGAAAATTAACCTTAATTTTTCTTTCACTTTTCTGCTAATTTTCGGTTTCTTTTTTAAATTATTTTTTTCTGTGACAGTCCTTGTCACCCAACTTGAAATGACTATAACTTTGTAAACACTTGGTAGATTGGGATAATTTTTTCATCGTGTGCAGGGAGTCAGAGTATGTGAGGGTTATCGGTTTTACTAAATGTTATTTTTGCAGAAAAATGGCTGTCTGACTTTTTATATACAATTTTTGACAAAGCGGATTTTTTTGCGAAATTGATACTATTTCGAACCTTTAACTTACTTAGATGAAAAAAGCGTCAAAAATTGACCCATGGGCACTAACAAACCTGAAAAATACCTTGTATACAGGGGCCGTATTCTCAAAATTACCTGCAGGTAAAGTTAGGCTAACTTTACCCACAGGTAAGGTGAAGGTAAAGTTAATTTTGTGGGTAAAGGTAAAGTTAAAATAATTGAAAACGCGATTAACGTAGACGGTTGAGGTTAAAAATTTGCACAATACATTAACTTTAGCTGCGAAACAAGATAAAACAGTTTCCTGGCCCGAAAATTAAAGGTGACTATAGCTATCACGTTGGCTTTAGTCAATGTTTGAGAATACGACTTTACCTTCACTTTACCTGCGGGTAAAGTTAGCCTAACTTTACCTGCAGGTAATTTTGAGAATACGGCCCCAGGAAAAAATTGAAGAAAAACCATGGGTGACAAGGGCTGTCCTTTTACATACCGTAGACGTTCGTGTTTCAAACACGTGCGTCTAGTTCCTGTGAATGAGCAAATACATATCTAGTTATAGCGGCAAGAAACCTCAGTGGTTTTGTATTTATTTTGTTCGCCTAAGCCTAAACTAAGCCCAAGACTAAGCCTGAGCAGCACAGGAAAATTATTTCCAGAAAAAAACTAGATCGTAAAAAATTATCTGGTTTTTTTCTGGTTTTTTTCTAACTTTTTTCTAGTTAGAAAAAAACCAGAAAAAATTCTCTAGTTTTTTTCTAACTTTTTTCTAACTTTTTTCTGGTTTTTTTCTAGTTTTTTTCTAATTTACGATCTAGTTTTTTTCTGGTTTTTTTCTGACTTTGTCAAAATACGATCTAGTTTTTTTCTGGTTTTTTTCTGGTTTTTTT
>JASANF010020277.1:0-13578 GCA_030248245.1 Trissonchulus sp. WLG1_4 | reverse complement strand
CGGGTACTACAACGGGGATAACCTGTTCCTTGCTAAAGCAAAACCGGGCCGGGACTGATTCGCCAGGTTTAAAACCGTCAACCACCACGACAAACTTTGGAACACCGGTTGAAAGCTCACCCACGTTTTTGTCTCCAAAAGAAAGCCGGTGGCGAAAAAACAGCTATTCCGACCCCAGATCCACCCATTAATAAAAAAACACCTAAATTATTTCCCCAAACTACTTCGACCAAACAGAAGGCAGCAAAATCTGCGGTGCTTGCCAAACCATCCAACTAGATAATCGTCCAAATTTGCACTTTCGACAGCATCAACCAATCAGAAATCGGCTGAACTCACAGGAACGGCCAATGAAAATGTGGCAAAATTGCCAGTACCGTCCAATCAGAAGCCAGCAAAAGGAAAACAGAAAAGCAACAAATCCTTGGAAACAGCCCGAAGCGATGTAGATGTTTTCTTCAAAACCAATACCAGGACTAAGTTTCGCACGAAACACGAGCCTAAAAAAGATGCTCAAGAAAGCAAATTGTGGACCCTTATATGCTGCTGCTTTCTCATGCTTATACTGATAGCTACTCTTACTTTAGTAGCCATTTTAGTACACTATCTAAAACCATTACAAGCACGGTTTTTTGGTACGAAAGAAAGAGTTACTTCAACAAGAGGAATAACTATAACTATGACGAATCCCAACACGACAAAAAGTTTTCCCATGGGAGGAAATTTTACGGCAAACTTTACGGTCGACGCTATTACTGGCACAAAACCTGCGGCAAGTGACAACGCTACCACAAACAATACTACTGCTAATACGCTTAGCATAGCTAATAACACGAAGATTGAGACAAACAAATTTGTATCTGTAACTCCGAAAAAAACAACTGTAGCACCGTCCACAGCAGCTACCAATTTGTTAACTGAGACTGTCACTCCTAATATCACTATTGTCATCCCGTAATGCAACTTCGGCGTCCACAAGGTCTGAATATATTCTTAAATTGAAGAAATTTCGAAACAATAGGCATCTGATTTCGTGACTATCATTATTTAGCCAAACTTAAAATCAATAAAGCGATATTAACATTACTACATACACCGATGTAATCTTGTACCTACCTATGTACATAGTAATAAAAGAAAATAGTCGCCAACTCAGTAGGTTTGGGGGACCTTTGGTTCAGCATTTTGCAGGGAAGCCAAACATGTGAGGGGGGCTTGTTCCGGAATCTCAAATCAGGGGGGGGTTTGCCTTGCCCCTTCCGTACCAGAGTTGGACGCGGGGCGGATTTTCGCTGCCGCGCCCCGCCCCGCCCCCGGGGATCTTGCGCCGCCCCGCCCCGCGGGGCGGGGCACCCCGCAGATTTTTGTTGCCAACAATGACAATAGTAGTTTCTTAGCAGAAAACTTTTTGCTAAGTCGTTCAGTCAATATTTCACTCATTCAAATCGATCTAGTATGATAAGAGGTGCAGATTATTATTCTCAAAACTAGGTAGCCTGGGGTAGTACTAGAATTTTCAAAAGGGGGTCGAACCTCGAAACTTTTTTCCTCAGCAGTCATCATATATGTATACATGTTGCAGCTTGCGGATGTCGAGGGGCGCGGCCCCCGAAGCAAAAATTTGTTGCACTTTTTGAAGATGTTGTTCACATCGCAAAATGTGATTTCGTTCAATTCACTAACAAAAACCCATTAGTTCGGTTGCTCGCTAGCGGCAACTTCCAGAAGTCAAACTTTACCCATGTCTATATTCTACCCATGTTTTTTTCATGACGTATCTAAAAAAGTGATAAAAGTATGAGTGCCCAGTACTGTTGTTTTGATACCATTTTGATACTTTTGATATAAATATGATACTTGGGTATTAATACTTTTGATACCAGTATCAATATTAAAATTGGTATCAAAAGTATCATATTTAAATTATGGTATCATATTTAAATTATTCGGTATCATATTTATATTATATTTAAATTTTTTCCGAGTATCAAATATCAAAAGTATCATATTTAAATTCAAGGTATTGTATTTATATCATATTTAAATTTTTTCCGAGTATCAAATATCAAAAGTATCATATTTAAATTCAAAGTATTGTATTTATATCATATTTAAACTTTTTCCGGGTATCAAATATCAAAAGTATCATATTTAAATTCAAAGTATTGTATTTATATCATATTTAAATTTTTTCAAAGTATCAAAATTATATATTGTATTTAAGTATCCAGTATCATATTTAATATCAAAATTTTGATTCCCACGCTTAAAGGCGGCACCTTTTGATGTTTGTGCAGGCTAAGAACGGCGACATTCTTTGATCTCGCCTTTAGCTCCGCCTCCTTTTTTTGATTGTCTACTGCTTTGCTTCTGTATTTTTAGAGGGCATTGCAAGTCGAGCTGTACCGTAAAAACAAAAGGGGGACCCTTGTATAATATTTCAGTCGGAAAAGTATAAGAAAATTAATGAATAGGCCGTAGGCTAGTAGTTAGTTTGATTTTGTAACATTTTGATACTTTTGATATAAATAAGATACTTGGGTATTAATACTTTTGATACCAATATTAATATTAAAATTAGTATCAAAAGTATCATATTTAAATTATGGTATCATATTTAAATTATTTGGTATCATATTTATATCATATTTAAATTTTTTCCGAGTATCAAATATCAAAAGTATCATATTTAAAGTCAAAGTATTGTATTTATATCATATTTAAATTTTTTCCGAGTATCAAATATCAAAAGTATCATATTTATATTCAAAGTATTGTATTTATATCATATTTAAATTTTTTCCAAGTATCAAATATCAAAAGTATTTTATTTAAATTATTGGGTATCATATTTATATCATATTTAAATTTTTTACAAGTATCAAATATCAAAAGTATTTTATTTAAATTCCAAGTATCATATTTATATCATATTTAAATTATTTTGCGGTATCAAAACAACAGTAGTGCCCAGGCGGCAGCCCCAAGAAGAAATTGGGGCAATTTTTTGATTTTAAGGCCAAATTTGGTCAATTGGAGACGTATCAGAAATTTTTTAGGCCGGGCGATAAAAACCAAAGGGTGACCCTTGCAGGAAAATAGCATTTTTGCTCCTAGGCAGCACGTTTGCCCACCACTAGAATGACACCCCCCTAACGCCTTCGCCAGTAAATGTATAAGAAACAACGCTTTCGCATTGAGGTACCTAGCCTATATGACAACTTCTTAGACCTCACCATTAAATATTCAAGCCTTTATTAACAAATGTCAAGCTCAAGCATAAACGTATTCGCAATTTTGCCATCTAAACTGACATATAGGACCTTAAAAAACGGTCAAAATATAGTTTAAATTTTTTGCTGCTTGAGTAGCACAAAAACACGACAATTCAAAAATTAAGTCGGTACAGTAAAAAATCGTAAATCCCCGCGGGGCAAGACCTCTGCCCTGCCCCGCCCCGTGTCCAACTCTGTCCCATACACGTCTGTGGATACGGACAATAAAGAGAGATATATATACGTAAGTTCATACATGTAACAGGGTCGAAATTTTGGGGGGGTACCTCCAGCCAAAGTTTGTGGTTCTCTCCTCAGCTGAAAAAATTCCATCAATTTCGTAAAATTTTCGCAAGAAAGTGCCATTTTTACTAAATTTTGCCCAAATTTTCGGGATCCTCTCAGGGGTGGACGCGGGTCGAAATTTTCGACCCGCGACCCAACCCAACCCGCGGCTCTAGACTCGTGGGTAACCCGCGACCCAACCCGCGCCGTAAAACCCGACCCGCGACCCACTTTGACCCACCACTCTATAACCATAACGTACATTATACACAAGCATGTAGTCAGGATTTTGAAAAGGGGGTCGCACCTTGTCCACTTTTTTGCTCACTTGTTCAAACTCACTATTGCGGGGTCTGAGCGCCTCAGCCCCCAGAATCCAATTATTTTTTACACTTATTGGCGAAGTGGCTTACAGAACAAAATGTAAATTTGGTCATTTAAATTAATTAAACTAACTGTTGCGGGGGTCTAGGGGCGGCAGCCGTCAGAAAAAACGGAGGTTTTTTTGAATTTTCAGACAAATTTGGTCAACTGGAGACGTAATCAAAAAATTTTCCGACAGGTAAAATAAAAACAAAAGGTGGGAACTTTATATCAGACAGTATATTACACAAGTAAATACAGCATAATGTACTCTAGTAGACAAGCATTATATAGGCTTTAATGAAAGTTAATAACAAGGAATAGTAAGCCACAGAGTTTGCAGGGGTCTGGGGGCGGCAACCCCCAGAAAAAAAATTTTAAGAATTTTTGAAAATTTTAGACCAAATTTTGTTAATTGGAGACGTATCCGAAATTTTTTTGGCCGGGCTATTAAAACCAAGGGGGGACCCTTGTCGACAATTTCTTCAAGTTCCAGTTTCCGCGGGTCAGAAAAAATTTTTTCGACCCGCGCAGCCTGAAGTGGGTACCCGTGGGTCGACCCACGGCGAAAATTTTCCGATCCAACCCAACCCGCGGGTACCCACGACCCGCGTCCACCCCTGGATCCTCTAGCCCCTCTATGTGTGTGGGGCTCCCCACACATCCCCTTTCATACATGAATGCTCAAGTTCAGTTATAATGGTTTATTAGTTCAATTATGACGGCTAGGTGAAACACAATATAACAAAGCACACAACAATCAAACGGTTAAACTTTATTAGGCGTAACACTTTATAGCCAACAAGTTAAAAAATATTACTTCAACAATTAATCCACATTATTTTCAAACAAAAAGTACGGGTCGATTCATGCTTATAGCCGTTTGTCCATTCATTAATATCAGATTTACCCGCAATGAAAATACGGCTACAAAAATGAAACTCTTACAATCAATCCTCGTATAAATTTCCGATATAAAAGGTTTATACGATTTAACACATACATGTAACGGGGTCAAAATTTTGAAGGGCCTCTCCGGCCAAAATTTGTGGACACTCTCCTCCTGATCGACCAAAAATACCCTGACTTTTGCGAAATTTTGTACAATTTTCCCAAAAAAGTGACATTTTTTACATAATTTTGCCCAAATTTTCGAGAGCGTCTCCCCGGGCCCCTCGATTTTGGGGGTCCCCCCACCCTCCCCTCATACTTGGATGTTTATGCTCGGTAGTAACTAATACCTATATATACAAAGAGCAAGAGATCTACCAATCAGTGCCGAACCACCACCATGCTATAACCTCTATACCACTGGTGTCTTGCGAAAATTCAAAGAATCATTTATGATTACATGATATTTAGACCGGTCATTTGCCGTCAAGAATGGGAGGTAAGGCCTATTCACGCGAGGGCGCGTTTTGCTCCATGGCACACGAGCGGGCGCGCACACACACTTGCATACTGCATTGTGTGAAATAATGCAGCAGGCAGTGTGAAAATAGAATGCGCCCGCTCATGCGCCCTCGTGTGAATAGGCCTGTAGAGCTACCAATCTGGTAAAGTTAAAGTATACTGAGCCTGGAGTTACACTTCGGTTAGTCTTCATTTAAAACATGGTCCCTCCCCAGATAGATTCAGTTCAACTCGTCTGCTGTGATATAAAAGCCCCCTTGAGCCCAAAAAATCCTCTTCGTGATCAAAAATGCAAAAACTATTAACTATATACAAGCAACCGCTTAATTGTTACGATGATTATTCAAACCACCAATAACTTATCGACTGATCATGAAAATTAAACGGCAGTGCATACTCTTCCCATTATGTACTCTTGGCTGGACTCATTGGCTGGGATTTACAAAAGCTGTTTAACTCTAACCGCTCTTTTAGAATGAAATAGAACATCGTAATAAAACATTCCATGTGTATTGCATGCGATCCCCTGTTCGATTTAGACTGGGCTAAAAATCTTTCTCATTAATCCCATTGTGGTGCGTATTTAGACTCTTTTCACACAATTAATCAAACAATCATGAGTTCATCCTGAACATTATCCTCATCATTATCGTCCGATATTTCTCCTTCTTCCTGTGGCTGTTTTTCGTGAATAACCAAAACGTCCGTGGAAGTACTACTAATATTATGGTCTTTACTAGATGCCTGTTCGGCACTGGGTGACACGATTTCTGAGTATTCATCCAGAATTTCAGGTTCACTCGTCTCAGACTGACCCTAAAACAAAATATTAACGGTAGGTGGTAGTTGCGTTTTCAAGGTTTTTGCGATTTCGATGTAAACTTTGCGCATGAATTTTTGGCGCAGTACTGTGCGTACAGGTCCTAATCCCCAGGCATGTCTCTCACTTTTTTTCGAAATATAACCTGTGGACATGTTTAGAGGGCTTTAATTACAACAAAATATCTTAAATTTTCGGTGCGTTTGCTTTCCAGCTATCTTCTCAGTAAATTGACTTGTTATTAAAAAAGTGGGGGACATGCCTGGGGATTTACGCAGCTAAGTCTAAGATATTATCACTCTTCTTCCATCAAGACGCATAAACCGGGCTTAATGAATCGCCTATGCCAATAACACATACGAGTTCAGCTAGCGTTCAACTCGAAACACTAAGGGTGGATTTCACAAAGGTGGTTTAACTAAACCATGGTTTTACGTACGTTTTTATATGACTTGCTCATAATTTCATTACGAAATAACGCCTGATTCGTTACGAATTTCGTCGATTTTTTAAAACCATGGCTTAGCGCAGTTGAAATTTAAAACCTGCAGCACAGCAGGTCTCTGTTTCGCTGAAATTTCAGCTAAACTAAAACCATGGTTTAAGAAAATCTAGGAAATTCGTAACGAATCAGGCTATATTTCGTAACGAAATTATGTGCAAATCATATAAAAACGTACGTAAAACCATGGTTTAGTTAAACCACCTTTGTGAAATCCACCCTAAACGTCAGGAACTATACATAATATTATGCCTGTAAAGCGTACCGTTAACTGTTGAATTTTTAGCAGTTCACGCAATGAGGGTCTGGGCAGTGTTGGGAGTTCACCCGATTCCGAAACAGTTAGCACATTACATTCGTTCGTTCTCGGATGACTGAAACAACATGATATTTTACTGATAATATATTCTTTGATTAAAAGAGTTAAAAAGTACTTTAGCTATCGTTCACGGATCTGTCTGAGAATCGGGATCATAAATATTAAACTAAAGTGAGACAAAAATAGTTGCGTCACTTACTTATTTTAGTGACATGTCCTCTGCTACTATACTATTCGCTCTTGATAGTCAAAATTTATTCTTTTCGCAACGATATTAAATGTGGTGGTCTTAAATGTGGTTAAACTCAAGTGGTGCAACTATTTTTTGTTATAAAACTATTTTACTTCTGGGTCGATTTGAACTTATGTCAAGTCCATCCGTCTCTATCGAGAAAAAACGACAATTATATATATATATATATATTATATATTATTATATATATATTATTATATATATATCCTTATCAAATGTTGACACATTTTTTGGCACGAAAAAAACACGTAAAAATTGAAAAAATATACAAAACCACTTTCGCATTCCCAAAAAAATATGTTATCTAACTAACCCGAAGCTATCGTCATCCGCACTGCAGCCAGGCTGGCAGAGTGGTCGGAGATAGTTGAGCAGTTTGTCCGACCGAGCTCCTTCCGAGGCCAGGGCGTTGTACAAATAGTCCTTCCTCCGCAGGGCGGCTATCAGACCCGTCTTGAAAATCCCGTGCTTGCGCAGGGCCATCACATTCGGAAGATCACCTTCTTTGCTGGTATCTGAAACAAATTATATATATTATATATATATATATAAATATATATATATATATATATATATATATATATATATATATATATATATATATATATATAATATATATTTTTTTTCGGAACAGTTATGAAAAACACGCCGGCAGTTTTAATCTAGTAACTAGTATAATTCAATTAAACACGCCGACAGTTTAAATAAACATTAAAGTAAACACGTCGGCAGTTTAAATCTAGTAAATAAATTAAATGTTTTCTACATTTTGTAAGCACTATATTTTGTGATTTCGTGAACTAGACACTATACTGATTATAGTGCCTGGTCAGCC
Organism: Trissonchulus sp. WLG1_4; assembly: GCA_030248245.1. Classification (NCBI taxonomy): domain Eukaryota; kingdom Metazoa; phylum Nematoda; class Enoplea; order Enoplida; family Ironidae; genus Trissonchulus; species Trissonchulus sp. WLG1_4. Next base: position 5,513 of record JASANF010020277.1, on the reverse strand, counting down.
GACAAAATCAGAAAATAATTACAACACAATCTGTGATCTGCGTGTGTTGCACAATACTAGAAGTCTTACAATTGTAACAATTCTATAAGTGTAAAATCAAGTGACTCGTAATGAATTTATATGATGAAGTCATAACGAATTACCTGAAATTGCACTTACAATTGCTACAACTGTAGACTTGTTAAAAAATAAAAACTAATATCACTGTGCTATAAAATGCTGCATGAATCAACGACTAAGCTACAATGACAGACGTGAAGCAAAAGAGGGTCAAACCTACCAAAACTCCTGGAATTAGCTGCTTCAGACGCTAATAACCTACAACAAAAAAGATCGTAACCTACAGTGATAAATTGTAGCAAAATTCATACGATCAAATACCTAAAACGCTCCATTTATAGTATTATACTGACTGCTGTCTTGTGAGAGGAAGAATGACTTATAGTGTACTGTCTTTTTAATAGTGTATTGTTATATAGTGTATTGACTATAAAAGCCACCTCTATAGCCATGATCAGAAATCCAAATAGCACAAGACAATCCTGGAAGCCACAGAAACTCTCACAGAGAATCACCAGTCTTGTTAAAACTAAGTCTGACAGAAAATTGCTTAGCTCTAAGCTGAAATACTTGGTAAGATTCATGCAAATACTTGCTCCATTGTACTTCTGCTGACACAATGCATTTTACTCTCCTGCTGCCCCATACATGTAACAGCATAAAAATTTTGGGTACCCCCCACCCCTGCGGCAACTCAATTTTGACCCCCCCTCCCAAAAATGACGCTATTTTCACCTTTTTTGACCAACAAAAATCAATTTTTGGCAAAAATTCCAGTTAAATTCGCTTAAATTTCACAAAAAATGCTGATTTTTTTCAAATTTTTGGCCAAAATTTTACTCCCGCCGGGACGCTCTCCCCTCATTCTTCCCTGGCGGGACCCCCCTCCCTCCCCCGGGACCGAATTTCGGGGGGGGGTCTTCCCCACCATCCCCCACAACTGCATATATGCTGCCGACACAAATTCCTCGTTACAGCTGCACGTATTACGTTTTCAGGAATAAAAAATAAAAATTCAAAAAAGCAACTGACTCTATTTCGCCTCCTTCACGGAAATTTTTGAGGTCTTTGAATTCCTGTTTCAACTCTCTGAAATAAACAAATAAAAACAAATGCTTTACAAAAAACAGACGAAAGTAAAGGGGGAAAATTATCAAACAAATCTTAGTATTTACTTTGCAAGCTTATTCACGGATGCTAATTATTACATAAATATATTTTTAATCCTAATATATACTATGCTTTTAGTCACTAAATAATATTAGTTTAATACAAATTTATAACCGATTCAGCATATAATTCAGTCGCTTCTTCAAGGTCCTGTCTATATATATACTTGGGTTAATGGGTTTTAGCTGAACAGCGAGCAATATTATCTACAGTACACAAATCAGAAAAAAATACCTAAACTTTAATTCTCGTTTCTTTGACTCCTCTTTTAGCTCTGCCAATGTGGTGATTAGAGTGCTGGCTACGGCTCGCATCTCGGAAACGGACATGGAGCCAAGCTCCGGCAGGCTGAGATCTGATTGGCTGGGAGCACCACTGGTCCGTGTTGGTCCTGAAACAAAATATAATAATAAAGCCCAGTTCATACTTATCCTTGGGTTTTATCCAAAATTGGATTAATTATCGGATTAGATTTAACTTTATTTCGTCAATAACGGATAGTCAGGTAAACGTAATTTATTGAAACTTGGCACACACACCGAGGTACCGTACGTGAGCCATGTGGGGCAAAATTTCAGCCAGCTATTTTCAGCTTGTGCTGCGCTATTATCAAAATTAATTTAAATCTAATCCGTTAAATCCAATTTTGGATAAGGCCCCCTGAGAGCACAAGGACAAGGACAAAATTTGGTCAGCTGGAGTGAATAAGTGAATGAACAGAATTGATCAGCGACAAAACGACAGGCATAAAGAGAGGCAAGAAACAAACTTCTGCTAAGGGAAAAATAAGGCGAATAAGGAACTTTATCCAACTTATTTTACTTACTTTTGCGACAATTAATAAATAAATATTGTGTTTTAACTATTATGTTTCTAACATTTCGATTTGATCACAAAAATTATATACTCAAATGGACTTGTCTACACATTTTATATATTGCTACACAAATTGGTCTCTGCAATCAATTCATTCTTGTGGGCTGTGGCAAAACAGGTATATACATATGGGACTAATTCAGACTCAAAGAACATATTATAGAATGCCCATAACTTACTAGCAGCAGTTTCTGTGTGATTGGAAGCATCCGCTCTTGAGATGGAAGGGAGTGTTGAGTATAAATCTGGAAGACAATGGCTGGAATTCACAACCTAACACTAACACTAAAAAATCCCTTAAAAGCTAGTGAAACACTTAAATTTCAGCCTGAAACACTTAAAATGTTAGTGTTTCGAGGCCAATTTTAAGTGTTTCACTAACTTTTAAGGGAAAAGTTAGTGTTAGTGTTAGGTTGTGAATTCCAGCCAATAATTCAAATATATACAGCTAACCATTTATTCCCAGCTGCCAGGATCAGTTAGGAACATGTAACAGAACCAGAAGATTGGGTGACCCCCTTGGTGAACCCGCGGCCGTGGCGGTGTCACAGGAAATCTAGCATCGCTGGACAGCATACATGTAACGGGGTTAAAAGTTGGGGGCGCCTCTCCGACCAAATTTTGGCGACCCTCGCCCCACTGATTGGCCACAACTACCCTAAATGTTGCAAAATTTTCTAAAAAAGCGCCATTTTACTAAATTTTGCCCAAATTTTCGGGATCCTCCCCCCGGCCCAACATTTTTTCCACATTTCCCCCTCATACATGTATGCCGGACAGGATGTACTATATATATACCCCCTGAGAAAATCCTGTTCCCCATCATCTTGCCCCCTTCCCGTTCGCGTTCAGCTAGCAAATTCAAGAAACTAAAAAACAGTATATACGGGGATAAGATTTTCTACTGATTTGAACAAGGACAATATTTCGTGGAAGGGGGGGCACAAGATTTCATGAAAACTTAAAGGGGGACAAGATTTGCAAGAAGGGGGGCAGATTTCCAGAAGGGGTGATAAGGCGTCCTGACGGTCGACAAGATTTCTCTAAAACTTAGAGGGAAACAAGAATTTCTGAAAACTTAAAGGGAAAGGGAACAAGAATTTCTAAAAATTTCAAAGGGGACAAGATATTCTAAGAAATTTTGTCCGTGAGAACAGGAGTTTCGGGGGGACAAGATTTCCTGTGACATCAGTAGTATCCCCTCATTTTGTACTAAAAATGATCTCGAGACGTGTAATAAGCGGTTATATATATATATATATATATATATATATATATATATATATATATATATATATATATATATATATATATATATAATTTCTAATTTGCACTGAGAGCTGCATTAAAATAAAAACTTCAAACATCGAGCTGTGATATGAAAATAACCTTTCTCCGGCAAAGGCTCCACAGTAGCATCTTGATACGACCGTGAGGGCCGTTGATAAGCCGGGATTTCATGCGAAGTCGGAGCGGTGGATGTTTGATTCCATCTGGGCTTTTTGCGGGCAGGGGTTCCATAATAACTGCATGACCGATCCGAGTTTGTGTGATTGTCGTATTGTCTGTACTGACCGGCATTATAGCCTGCTTCTTTTCCTACTAAAAACAAACTTTACGCTATATATAGTCGAAAACCATTAAACCGAGTTGCACCACCTAAGTAGTGAATACACAAAATGTAATTATTAATTTACTAGGTTTATACTATTCACTAAGTTTATTATAGTATAACTTATACTTGTACTATTATAAATATAAGTTAAATTGAAATGAAAGTAAAATAAATTATTGGTCGATCTTCTTGAGCTGAGATACAGGAGTGACTTAACGACACCCAGATTGGGTTTTTCGAAAATATTACATTTAATATAAAACAATACTATATAATATACTATATAAAAGTATATATATACATGAAACACGGAAAAATAATTACAATCGCGTGTAATAATATTATACACGAGTGTAATTATTTTTCCGTGTATATTATATATAAGTAGTGTAACCAACCTAAGTCACTAGCGACTGGCTGAGCTGATGTTGTCGCATACGGCAACGCGGCTTGGGTAGAATAGAACCCGTGATGAGAATAATATCCCTGGCGTCGATAATCCATACTGGAGCCAACAATTTTAGTCTGAGAAAGATACATTTAGTTATAGAAATGCAGGAAAATAAATATATACAAATGTATATACATTTCCGGAATTTTTGCCATGGCCATTCACAACCCATGTTGCGTTATCTCAGTTCCCGGCCGCTCAATTTACCTTCGTGAGCTACTTTCTAAAAATTCTGGGGGGGAGCGGACCTAGTCTGGGGGGGGAGCGGCATCAGGCTGGGGGGGAGCAATCCCCCCCAATCCTCCCCCACGCCCATGTGTGCTGTGGACCTGTTTTTAAGAGTACAGCACCTTGCTATTTTGGGGGCTAGAGATCAGATTGGGGGCTTGGCTGGGGGTTCTATATTTTTATTAAAAGATGGGGTAGGAAGCACGTAGCAGCCAAAAATAAATTCCCCCCTTATTCTTCAGTTTGACCGATACCGATTGACCCGGGGGTGCAAGTTCGGCGGGGGGGGGGGAATTCAAACTCACATTTTTCAATGTAAACACGTTTTTGTAGGTTCTCCGACGCGCTGAGTTATTTTTAGCACTTTCCAAGCGAAAAAACGTGGATTTACTGCTCTTCAAAAAATTCTAATTTTGTCGAAAATCATCATTTTTCGACATGCTGGGGCTAATTTTCGAAAATTTTCAGTAAGTAAGAAAAAATTCAAGTATCAAGTATCAAGCATATTGAAAATTTATTCCATTTTATAAGCGATTTCAACGGCTCCGTTGAGCTCAACATAGCCTTGAAATTTTACATTATAATCGTTCTATGATAAAGAGAATTTACTTTTAAAATGCCGCCGTTGAGCTCAACGGAGCATTTTTAGTCTTTATAAAATTGAAATTTTTTGAAGGGAACTTTCAACGGCCCGTTGAGCTCAACGGGCCGTTGAAATTTTTATAAAACTGGGCCCATGTCTTGAAAAAAAGTTGTTTGGATTAAAATAAGCTTTCGTTTGATGTGCATATTGCGATAAAAAAATTTCAAATTTTTTGAACAATTTTGTCGCCGCAGCAAGAAACTTTTTATGTATAATTACTTATATCACTGAAATGTGCAATTTCTTAGCTTTAAGGTGCACAGGAAGCCCAATTAGATTAAAAAATAACAATAAATTATACTCAAAATAACAAGAAAAATTTAGCAATATTTCACTGTAATTTCTACTAATTATCACTCAAAATTCAACAAAAGATCTGCTGCATTTCAGTAAAATATCGAAATTTTTTCAACAAAATATCAACAAAATTTATACAAAAATCTGAACCTATTTCAGCAAGATTTCAATAA
>JASANF010020276.1:0-142971 GCA_030248245.1 Trissonchulus sp. WLG1_4 | reverse complement strand
TCTAGACGTCAAATGTCTTCGATTTTCGATTCCGATTATTGATTTTTCAAAAAATCGATTTTTCCAAAATCAGTTGTGTTTGAGCGGCTACAAAAAGTGCTGAGAGCCAAAAATTTAAAATCGAAAAAATTCGACGTCTGCATTTATATTCTTTCTTTCATTGTGCAAAATTTCAACTCGATCCCAATTGGCAGCAGGGAGCTAGATCAAAAAAAAGTAGTCGACTTCGCTGCGCAAAAATGTGAGATTTGCCCACACGTTTCACTTTTAAAAAAATTAGACCTTTCCTAGGCCTGCATAGTTCCGTTGAAAAAGTTACCAAAAGCCATACTCAATTTTTTAGGAAATTAAATCAAAAATTTTACATTTTCGAAGATTTATCAGCTTTTTAGGTTTTTCATTTTTTATTCGCTATTTTCCCGGCTAAATAACTCAGCAAAGCTTTAACGTATTCTTATGTTTAATACATCATTTTAAAGCCAAGAAACCGCGTATTTCAGTGATATGAGTAATCAGTTTATATTAAAACAAAAATTTTTATGCTGCCGCTACAAAATCGTCCAAAAAATATTTTTTTCCTCACTTTTTTCTCCCTTTTTGCAAGTGCAAAATCCTCGTCCCCTGAGGCCCTTAAAAAAATTGCCTTGACTGGTTCAAACCGGTTTTTAATGATCATGTGATAAAAACCAAAATAGCATAGTTGAGTGGCTAAGACAGGGATTTATATATTATGACTAATATACAAATACTACAGAATCCCTGTTATAGTCAGCCAACTACGCTACTACTTACTTTAAGGCAGGCTAACTTATCTAAGGTGTATGCTCAGGTGAAGCATAACCAAAGCAGGTTTCGTTTCTCGTTTCGTCCTTGCCAAAGGGACTCATCAGATGCCAAGGCTAGCATGACGAGGTTTAGTTTCAATTTTTATGATTTCAAAAGTTATAAAAATTGAATTTTGAATAAATAAAAAATATTAGTCAAAATCAACGATTATGAAGCAGTAAAATTACTGAAAGGAAAAACCATGTTTTAGACGCTCATTTACTCTATTAACTTGAAAGTTGCAACAAAAAGTTTTTTGGGTGAATTTGAAAAAATTGAATCTAAACCCTGAGACTATGAAACAGTAAGATATTGTTAATTTCATAAAACGTCATTGATAAATATTATGATTCTTACTGTAGACATAATCCCACCACATTTATACATACACAATACATAATAAAACCCCTGACCTTTCTGCAAATGCTAAATAAGTTATAAAAATTGAATTTTGAAGAAAATAGTACAAAATTATGAATTTTTTAAAAGGAATGTACTTGAGTTTTAGTAGCGAAGTATATGTTAATTTCATAAAACGTCATTGATAAATTTTATGATTCTTACTGTAAACGTGATCCCAACACTATTAAATTACAAACGACATACATCACATACATACACAAACACTACAATACATAATACAATACTGACCTTTTTAGGCTTACATGTTTTGCCTTTTTTTTCTTTTTTTTCTTTTTTATTTTTTTAGTCAGTTTAAAATCGTTTGTACAATACAATTCACAATACACAAATGATGGCCAGATCCTCGAAATTTTCTTATTGAACCAATTAAATTTTGTAAAAAACTATATACTTTGCAGCAAATTTATCCAAAATTTTGGAGAAATATGATAAAAGGGTTGAAAATTTAGATTTTGTAGTGGCCATAGGCATAACTGGAGACCTCGTCATCCAACAAATACCGTTTATCATCATAACAGGACAAACTTGTCTTATTCAAATGCACACTATACAATTGATGCAAGTTACTACGAATCAAATTCATATTATGATACATAGACGTACGGTCAAACAAGGTATTCACATAATCAGTATGAGAAATACATTTCTTTACAACAGATTTCTTAATACCCTTAGCACGCTTCTTATCTACACCATTGCATACAAAACTGTACATTTTGGCACGCAGCCCACAAAATTCGCTGATCGGAGTACCAGCAGTTTCATCCTTCATTTTCCCCAAAACTTTTTTGTTTTGGGCGGAAAACAGAGAGTGACTCTGCGGGTAGTCCGATGTGTCAAACAGTTGAGCATTAGAAGACATATCATCATACACATTATCTGTAGAAATATGATAGCACAAACTATCGGTATCAGTGAACAACAATTTTGCATTTTCACCGTACTTGGGAACAATAAACTTATAATGAAAATCATACATCAAATGTTTGGACAAATCAAGAACAGAAAAACCAATGTATACAGGCTTGCACAGCTGGACAGAGACACGCTTCATAGACACAGCCACCAAATCCTCGGAAAATATAACCGAGCGGTTATACCGAGGTTTGGCGACCAGTTTACGAAACGTTCGCTGCTCAGTGACAAGCTGTATTGACTGGTATGCACGCACATTTTCCATAGTTTTACCAAAAACAGCATTATTTAACAATTTGAACAGATCTTTTTCGAAATCACTCTTGGCATTTTTGCGCATTTCCGTGTTGAATTTAATGTACGGCTTCATCCACGCGCGTTGTGTGAATCGGAGCACACGGTGCACGCGCGTCAGTTTCATGCCCAGCCGCAAATAGAGTCGTAAATTGCGGTAGTGGACAATGTAGTGGGACTTGGGCCGCAAGTTGGGGACCAGCTTCTCGACCTTGGAAGGGGTGCAGCCGAGGTCTTCGCAAAGGGCTTGGGCGTAGGGAGACAGCATATCACCGGAAATTTGCAAGCGTTCGGGGGCAAGGGGATAGGAATTGTGGGTGTCGTGAAGTTCTTGGGGATATTCCAGATCTACTTCGAGGACGTAGCCCTTGTACTGGTCCTCCAGCTGATATTTCCAGTCAATTTTAGAGAACTGATCTTCTGTCAGCCACTCAAAGTCTTTTACGGGTAGAGATTGGACCATGCTCCACCCGTACAAGTTGTTAGCATCCATGTACATAATCCACGAGTTAGGGGAGTTGGGATCGTAATCGGGGGTCTGGGGATTGTTAGTTTTCGCGTAGCGGTGGGAAATCATCGAAATACCGCCGCGAATGCCGTTCTCGAAAAATAGGTACATGTCTGGGTCTTGTAACAACTCCAGCCAGACATCAGTCAGTTTCAGGCAGGCATCCCAGCCGAAAGAGGGAAGCGTATAATAATGGGCAGGGTCAAGGCCGTAATACTGCAGACAAAAGCCGCGGAAGTTTTCGAATACGTCTGCTAGCAACAGAATGCCAGTTTTCAGATAAAGGTCGTGATAATCGCCCAAATTCTGAATATTAAAAAAGTTCCACACGTTTTGGGCGTGGACATAGTCAGCATCAGTAATATCAGCCTCGTTCAGCTGATTCCAAAACTCTTGTTTCGTGGGGAGCTGGGTTTCTTCGAACCGTGCCCAGCTGTCCATGTAGTCGTAGGGGTACACCCCTTTGCGCATTAAAAGCTTCAGCTGTTCGTCGTTGAATTCGTTGGCCATGGCGTGGAAATTTCCAAGTCCCTCCTTGGCCAGATTGTCGACGAGTGCTTCCAACGAGCTGGTCAGAAATTGAAAACTGTCGACAAATCGAATTTTCCAGCTTCCATCACTTGGATCAGCTTCCTCGTCGTCTTCATCATCATCATCGGCCTCAGCCTCATCGTCTACGAAAGGGTTCCCACTCTGAGGCTGTTGAGGCACACGCCGTCGACGAGCTTTTCGTTTTTTCAGAGAAAAGCTCAAATAGTCTTCCATTCCTTTCGGGATGCAATCCATTATGAGTCCCAGTTCGTTGCACAGAAGCCCAATTTTCTGCATTATAAGGTGGCCATCATATCGCCGGAGGTTGTGGATGGCCACCACAATGTCACGACTCAGTCTGAAGCCCATGTTGCACTTGTTGTGGGCCGCACCGCGATACCGACCACAGAAATGGCAATGGTCGCGGGCTTTGGGCTCATTGGGGGCGAAGGGCTTCGAACACAGGTAACAGTCTTTTTGCTCACGGTGCTGATCTTCTTCTGCTGCAGTCAAGTTTAGGGGTTGAGCATGAGAAAAATTCTGCTGATATTCTTCATTTTTCTCCAAAATTGTGTTCAGAAATTTTTGAACACAGTCATCTCCACGGTAAATTACGCTTTTCTCTAGCTTCTTGTTGGAACCGCAGCAGTCCATAACACCCACGATACCAAATCCGCAAGGGGTGTGTTTCTGATACTTCTGCGTAAAAGAGGCGGTATTTGGAGGAGGGCAGCCTTGTAATTTCTCTGTCAGGCATTCAAAATCAGCGTAGAGCACGTATGGGACGCGCTGCATTCTGTGCAGATTACTGAATTTCAACCACTTGTCTTCAGGCATCTCCACACGTGTAGGGTCATTTTTCTGACACAGTTGCATGTGAAGAATTTTCTTTTCTTCACTGTACTGCGGTAGTAGGCAGCGGGGACAGAAAAAATTTCTGTGCTGGTGATTGTTCTGATCGTGTAATAGTCGATCCAAATTTTTCACCCAACAGTAGTGCTGTTTTGTTCCTTTCGTTAACAGCAGCAGGTCAATGTGGAGGCAACCGTTTTTCTTTGAAATGATTAACGGACTAATATTGCCTTTGTCCAGCTCGTACACATTGATGCTGAGATTGTTTTGTTGTTCAAACTTTGGGATATCACAGACTTTCACCGGGAAACTGATACCCACAAAGTTCAGCTCATTGGCGAATGGTAAATAATTGTTAACGCGCTGAGCAGCTGGATGCAGCGCCGCCAGTATGCTCCACTTAAAACACTGGTTGTCGTCATTCTGAATATTGACAATGGCTTCTTTGCGAGCAATATGTTCAGGCAAAGGCAGATGGGATGAGCCTCGAAGCGGTTGGTATCGAGCCAGATGCACATCTAAATGCTCCGTATTTTCCACTATCCAGCCTGAGCCGCGTTGAATAAACGATTCTACGCTAACCAAAATCTCTGGAAAGGCAGCTCTGATTTCATCTTCAATGTTCGATCCCGGGAGAATGACCGGTTTTGGGCATTGAAATGGGCATCTATTTGTTCGTTGGGATTATTGTTTCGGCTGAAGCGAACATTCAGGCTCATCCACATTTTAACGCCAGGCTGTTCTTCTAGAGTTGAGATGACTGCTTCAGCGATCGCAGATACCTGAGCATATAGGAAACTTTGCGGGTCTATCCCATAATCAGCTGAAGCTGAAGTAAGCACAAAGGTCTGTAAGGAACGACCCAGCGCTGCTTGCGTCGCTTGAGTACGCTGTCGGGGTCTTTTAGGTTTGGGGGTTGTCGCAGGTTCATGGGAAAGCGGTGGTGTTGGGCGTTTGCGGGTGTGAATTTCCATATGTTTACCCAATTCGAAAGCACGCGCAAATGAACGACCACAGATTCCGCAACTGGCTGCTTTTATTTGGTCGTGTGTTTCTCGTATGTGTCGCAGTAGACTCTTGCGAACACTGAAGACTTTTCCACACGTTTGACACCGGTTGGCAGCCTGGAACAAACAATACTTATATGTATTACACTGTTCTTACTATGTGTATACTTGAGAAATTTTTAGAATTAGCTGATACTATGAAAATTATGTAACGTCAAGTATTGATAATACGAAATAATGCACAAAACCAATCAATCATAAAAAGCAAAGAATCAAAATAGGTGAGGTTAATCTAAGCTGTGCTAGGTTTTTATTGGCGATTAGAACTAAAACTCACTTCTGCGTCTGCTGTTGAAGCGGAATTGGATGGAGGTGTGTCGGAATTGGACGGGACATGAGCAGATTCAGGAACTGTAGGAACTGCAGGGACACGATTCTGAAATAGACACAAGTGTAAGTAATGTGTGACACTATTATCAGTCTTAAGCTAAGTGTGAAGTCTAACATAATAGCGACTCACGACTGTTTCTTCTAAATTGCAACGTTTTAGTAAAAACAAAAAAAGTAGTGTTCACTATGCGCTTATATTTGAAAAGTTTACTTGATAAAAATAAGGTCTAATAAAAGTTTTCCTCAACGTTTGCACTCAAAAATTGAAGTTCATCGGATGTTTGTGCTAAAAAGTCAACGCTGAGTGAGAGTTTGCTGCAAAAACTAAGTTTCGCTACATTAAGTTTAGTAAGTGTTTGTATTAAAAAATAACTGTAGACTAACTGTTTGTAGTTTGTTTACGCTAAACTTGAAATTTGTGTATGAGACATAAAGCTTGCTAGGTGTTTTCACTTAAAAATCAAAAGTTCAGTAAGTGTTTGTATTGAAAAATACTGTAGACTAACTGTTTGTACTGTAAAATCATTGTTGAGTGAGAGTTTGTGGGAAAAACTTGAAATTTATGCAAAACAAAAGTTTGCTAGGTTTTTTACTTGAAAATTAAAGTTTAGTGTTTGTATTAAAAAATTACTGTAAACTAACTGTTTGTACTGTAAAAATAATGTTGAACAAGAGTTTGCTTATAAAACTTAAGTGTACATTAAACTTGAAATTTGTGTCAGAAAAACTAATTTTGTAAGTATATGTGAAAAAACTATTTGTTAGTGAGTGTGTTTACTAAAAAATCTAGGTCTAAGTCTGTGTGCTGCTTCTAAATTAAGTAAGCTAAGTTAAAATCTAAAAGCTAAAGTTACTAAAAACCTAAGTTTTGGTTTAAGTTTACGGCCAGCACCTAACCCTAATTACGACATGGACGGTGGGTTCGTGGCAAATGGCGAGAGGTGTGCTCCCTTAGAAAGTTCGTAGTAAACTTTCATCTACTTAACCACCCCCTAAATCCATTTTATGAACACAGTGCTTCGCGTTTTCTTCCCTTACTACCACCACCATGAAGGTTGCCGACTCCATACCAAGAGGTTAGCCATAGGCTAGATACCAGCGTGCACAGGTCCGAAGACCGTCTGATACCCTGGTGTCCTACTCTTGTAACTTGCTTAGGGTTACAAGAGACCCTAGCTCAAGACATGGCTGCACACGGCAACAAAGTGCTGTAACATTCCTCCAAGCTTTGGGTCGGCTTTGGTGAGCTACCGTTGAACGGTGGAGCAATGCCAACGTGATGTTGTATTGCCTATCGCCCAGCCGAAGGGAATGGAAAGTGGGGACATTTGTGCAAGAGTCGCATAGCAGGAATGTTACACCATGTCTGCGTTTTGAGTCTAAGTTTTTGAAAATTAATGTTATTTTTAATGGCTCCTAATTTAAAATTATTTTAATTTTTTAAAGTTTTAAAAAATTAAAACCTACACTGGGGCCTGGCTGGTCCGACTGCGCAGGTAAGGGCGCGGGTGGGTGTTGCTTTTTTAGATGCCTGGTCAATGCATCTTTCCGTGTGAACGACGTTGAACAAATGGGGCATTCAAAAGCACCCATGACTGAATTCTAAATTGAAAAATATGTGATAGTTTAGCTTTTATTGATGAAATCTGCAGAAATTGCTAGCCTTACTAGCACAAAGTGTTAGTTCAGCACTGCAAAATAGTGCACGCTGATTGGCTGTATTTTTTCAAAAGAAAGCAATCTGATTGGTTACATTTTTCAGAATAAAACAGTCTGATTGGCTACATTTTTTCAGAACAAAGCAATCTGATTGGTTCCTTTTTAGCAATAGTACAGAATGGTTTCGTTCTGGAAATACACTAGTAAACTTTTAACCTCCCCATCTTTTTTTCGTCTTTCTTATTTCTGTGAAATTAAAATTTTGTTCTAGAAACACACTGTTCGTTTGTTCTGGTAACACAGTGTGATAAAAATATCTAATTCAAACTCTTTTTTCATTCTTTCATATATTTTCTACTCAGTGCATTAGTAGGCGAATGGCTGTATAGTTTGACAAGAAATTCGCAAAACCAGCGTGTATGTTTCTGCATGTGTGTGTGTTTGTCTGTGTGGGAATGGACACTCAGATTGAGGTGTTGATAAACATGAGACAGCGGTAAGTTTAATGTTTCATTAACAATGCGTGTGTGTGTGTGTGCGTGTGTACACATTGCTGTTTATTGCCAATCGTTACTAGTAGGCCCACGCCGTAGTAATCCCGCTGGCTTTGTTACTACACATAGTACTGTGTGTTTGTGTACATACCATTGTAGTAGGTAAGGCACAGGCTAGAGTTAGGCTTTGTCAAATTATTACTACAAACATTACTGCATAATGTGTGTGCGTGTGTGTAAAGAAAACATTTTCTTGGTCAGTCAGACTGACCTTTCAAATGACATGTTTGCACAGCAGCTGTTTGGACAACAAAAAGTTTGAAGGGGGCCTGGCAAATTTTCTTGGTAAATAAAAAAAATTACTCCCCCTACACAGAAATTGTTACAGCTTTCGTTCTGGAAACACAAAACGACTAAAACGGGAAAATTTATTCAAAATTTCATTCTGTCCAAATTTTTTGCACAGTGCAGTCGTGTCATTTTAGTAGGTCTCTTGCCATTTATGCTGAGATAATTTTTAGTTGAGCATGTATGCGTGTGTTGTGTGTGCGTGTGAATGGCCAGTCAAACTGGCCAGTTAGATAAGTAGCTGCTTTCGGCGAATTCCAAAATTGCAGGGAGGGGGACCTAGCACAAATCCAAAAACTTCAAATTTAATTTTTTCAAAATTAAACACCCCCTTTTCATTTTAAAATTAATTACCTAATTACGTAATAGTTGTCAATCATGTTATGTCATAATGACGTAACATGATTGACAGCTGTCAATCACGTGACGTCATCGCGACGTCATGTGACGTCATGACGACGTCATGACGACGTCGATATGACGTCATACTGACGTCAGTATGACGTCATATGACGTAACACCCACCGGCACCGGCACCGGGTGGTGCTCGTACCGGCATTTCCTTATACGTATTAACTCTTTTGTATATTTTTGAATATTTAGTAGATATCAAAAATTAACTTGGTTAGGTTTTTTTTATTTTTTTTTAATTTATTTTGTTGTTTTGGTCGGGCTTGCCCAAACTAGACGCACTAGACGTGGAAAGGTGACTATTACGTCGTTGTAAGGACATTTTTTGGCGATTTTTTATGACTTATCATATGATGTCGCAACGTTGGGAAAATTTGTCAAATTTTTACTTTATTTTTTTTTTCTTAACTTAAACTTACCGTCACGGGGCCGTGTAACGTTTAATTTGAAAGTCTTTGAAAACTCTTTTCATTTGAATTTAAATTACGTTTTGGTCCTTTTTCTTCCCTTAAGGTATCGACCCTTATAGCCTTTCTTTAATGGGCTAAAAGTGGATAGATCTCCACATGGGAGCTCAGATCCCCAGACAATTGAATAGAGGTATAAAATATAAAAATTTATTGTTTATTTGTATATCTTTTAATAAAATAAAATAAAATAGAAGAAAATTAGATAAATTCTATCTAGCTTAATAGTGTACCATCCGACTTGTTTGTTTGTTTGTATACTATCCTATTTTTTGTTTTTATTATAATATTAGGGTGAGACGGCTCTGGGGATGTGGGCATGGATGTTTTATACATGAAAAAAGTTTACATTGTGCTGGAGACCCCCCGTTTCTCTGTGTCTGGTGGATAAAGTAGGGGGTTTTTTATTTTTTATCCTAATCCTTAGTTTTTTTTCTTATGAGTCAGAGGTAGCCTATACCTTTTTTTGTGTCTGATTTAAAATCTATTTTTTTCTCATAACTGAACCGAAAACTAGAACTTTTTACCAGTTAGCTAAAAAAAGTTATGGCGTAAAATGTTTTTACGTAAACTTAGTATTTTTCAAACAAGTTTCGCAACGTTCGTGTTACCATTGATATAACAAAGAAATAGCTTTCATGAAGTCAGCCATATAACTGTGATCCTTACACAAGACAGTGTTTACTCCATCAGTGACCATAGAGCCGGAAATATGGACCTAAATCTGAAATTTATTTTATTCTAAAATTTCGTTTTGCGTTTTTCGGTATATAAGTCAGCGTTAACGTATAGCTTTTTTGGTATCAGTTAAAAGCCCTTCTTTCGCTCTATCTAACTACGAAAACCGGAACCATTTACGTGGTCCCTGAAAAAAGTTAGGGCCGAAAATTCTTTTTAGAAAAATTTTGTTCGAAAAAATTCCTCCGCGACTACTCACACCATATACGTATTGAGCAAAGGTTCGGAAAAATTGAAATCGTTATAGCTTGCTTCAACGTTGACGTAGAAACATGAAATTGACAGCATTCTACTCAGAACTTCAGCCGCTTTCGAATGATACCTTACTTGACGTTGACGGACGCAACGTTTGATCAGCGCTTATTATTAATTAATACGGAACGTTGGTTTGCATTTTACGGCATTGTGCGACCTATCAATCGATAGCTCTTGACATGCGCTGGCATTTAAAAAAAATTTCACGTCGATGCCACTACCATATGAAAAGTTATGGCTCCTGGAAATTTTCCCTTTTATTGACTACCTGTAATCACCTCATATGCGATCAAATCGCATTGCAAGTCGACTTAAACTTAAATTTGATTTTTTTTCAAAATAAATTTTAACGTTAAATACTGCGTGACCTCACGTAGTAGATCTAGTCTAACTAGTCTAAACTAAACGCACTAGTCTTGTATTAATTACCTTATTACCTTTTACCTTACTATACTATATAAATTTTTCGGCAAAAAAAAGAAATGATAATAACTCAGGAACAACTCAAAGTAGAAACGTCGTCTTTTTTTATTACATAGCAGAAGTCATGGGCAAAAAGTTTTTTATTCACAGTTAATCGATAAAAGAAACCGTTTAACCCCTAAACCGGTTTCAAAAAAATAAAAATTGTCATAACGTAACGTTACGTATCGTAACATATCATAACGTTTTTGGTATCACCGGAAAGCTCTTTTTCTGCCCTAACTAACAGTGACAACAATAACTTTTTACGCGGTACCTGAATAAAGTTATAGCCTAAACTGCGCTAAAATTGACGCAATATTTAGTTAAAATATTGTAGGATTTTAGATGTAATGACGATTGCATCTGATGAGATTACGAACTGATCAGTTGATGTATAGCTATGATCTGTTCACTTAATAAATGACTAGATTGTGGATCTAACAAATATTTTGACGTTTTTCGACATATGAGTCAGCGGTGACCTATAGCTTTTTTGATATCAAATCAAAGCTTTAATTCTTTGCTATCAAACAGCGAAAACGAAATCTTTTTACGCGATACTTGAAACAAATTATGGCCAAAACGATGGCAGTGGTCCAGTATTATAATATTTCAAATGTATTTTGACGCTTTCTTGGAGCAGGTCAGCCAGAATTTACAGTTTGCTTAGTGTCAATTGAAAGCTCATTTTCTGAAATATCCACAGTGAAAACTAGAAATTTTTTGGTGGAACCTAAAAATGTTATTATCAAAATCGCGGCTGGCTGAAAAACATTATTATGTGGTCAAAGACGTTTTTCCGTATATAAGTCAGCGTTAACATATAGCTTTTTTGGCATCAAATGAAAGCCCGTCTTCTGCCCTGTCTAACTTTGAAAACTAGAACCTTTTACGTGGTACCTGAAATAAGTTATGGTCAAAAGTTCTTTTTAGAAAACAATTTTGTTTGAAATAATTTCTCCTCCACTATTCACACCATAAACGTATTGAACAAAAGTTCGTAAAAATTGAAATAGTTATAACTTGCTTCAACGATGACGTAGAAACACAAAATTGACAGCATTCAACTCAGAATTGAAGGGGCTTTCGCATCATACCTTACTTGACGTTTACGGACGCAACGGTAAGTCACGTATGACTATTATTTTATACTGACCCTTGGTCGCCGTTTACGTCATCATGCGACCTATCAATCGATAGCACTTGATGAACGCAAGCATATAAAACAAGTTTCACGTCGATACCATAACCCTAAAAAAATTATGGCTCCTGGAATTTTACCCTTTGGTGACTACCTATAATCACCTCATATGCGATCAAATCGCATTGTAATTCAAATTCAATGAAAACTTTTCAAAAAATTTTCGTTGTCATACAATAAACTACGTGAAGTTCTAGATTTGGTCGAGCTAGTCTAAACTAGACGCACTAGACTTGTAATTAATAGGATATAAACTATCCTAAGCATAATGATAAATATAATAATCCAGTTTTTCATGTACTAAACCCAGTTTCAAATATACCAAACGAAAGCTCATAACCCGCTTATCATTTTTCGGTTAACTCCTAAGCTTAATTCGATTTATGGAAATAAAATTAATTTTTGGAACCAGTCCATAGTGTTAAATAAAACAAACAAAATAACTTAAACTGATTTTAACTTACCATTGTCGTAATCCCCGTGGTGTAGTGGTTAGCATCGAGGCGTCTCACCCCTCTGGTCGCTGGTTCGAGTCCAGCCGGGGGTCGTTTTTTCAAATTTTTAACTTGGGTTTTTTTTAGAATAACGAAAGTATTGCATTTCGATCACATACTTGCGTATAGATCTAAGGCATTTCTTCATCAGAAATTTTCTCAAATTTTTTTGTCCTTTTTGTGATCCGCGTATTTGCTTCACGTACATAGATTCCTAACAAACCCGACGTTTTTTATTAACACACTTTGTACAGTTGACTTCAATACTTCACTTATTGAGCCATAGTAGTCTCAATAGCTTACTATTCCAGTGGAACAGGTAAACGCGGCGTTTCTTGAAGTACAACATATCTACGTAAAGGGTCCCCTACTCCCCTTTCAAGGTAGTTTAGACGTGAACCTGTTTAAGCAATATTATGCTTTGCGTAATGCGCTAACCTCCCCAGGATTAGTCTTGGTTCCTGTTTAGCCGGCCATCATTGGGCCGTACAGGCCAAGTAGAAATTGCTTTATCTTAGATTAGGAAGAAATCAAACCATTCCCCATGACGAAACAATGTCAATGAACCACTCCGGCTGAAGTGTGACTACTTTGGAACGTACCAAAGACAGCAATAATTTAGAAAACATCGCCATATGTTGCATTATTGGTTTCCAAATCTATCAAGCTACCGCAAATGCATGACTTAAAAGACTCATCTTGATCATAACACTTTCAGATTGACTAAACTTGGACAAGACAACAAAAACTTTGAAGGCAAAACTTTAGAATCATTTAATGCGATTGATTGATGATTGATTTACAAATTAGATTGTAATTTACTTGTGTCGTCGAAATAAAAGAGCAGCTGTTCCAGATTAAGTAGGTTCACCACCAAAAAGTTTGGCATGCGGATCAAAACTCAAACTCAAAACTTGAAACTTGAAACAGTCAGTTTTTATCGTCGAGACGGTGATGCATTAGATGGTTCATTATTTCATAATGCGCACAAGTTTGTAACCCAAATTTCCAAGCAGTTAAAAATACTACTTTTGCAAATAGCAATAGCTCTTAAACTTGCCAAACTCATTAACTGCAGTGTGAATGTTGTTACGCGGCGGCCTCAGCCGCCGCGTATATACTATATTACAAAAGCACATTTTACACGTATGTTTTCTTCTCACTGTGTTAGTTACGTTCTAAAAATCGCTAGGTCCTAAAAATACATTAGTTGTGTGTGCGTGTGCGTTAATATTGTATCTCAGCGTATAGTGTATGTAGTGAGTAATGTATAAATGGTCGTCACGCTCGCAATGCGCGGGCAAATTATGATGTCTGTCAAGTTAAGTGCTGAAAAATTTTGCACGCAGTAGGCAATATGACAAAACCTGTCGTACTAATGCTCCCTAGATTGTTTATTAGCGCATCAGTACAAGATAACTTCAAGGTACAAAGGACGGTGGTTGGCAAACCCGGGCATGGCTACTGATGCCATTGAACCATAACGAGAACGTCTGAACTAATTAAAGGCGGTTTTAGCGTTGTATTTGGACTTACTTTTTTGAATTTGCTCATTACGAACGGGGTTTTGAATAAAAAGTTCGTAATAAGTTTTAAATATAACTAATTTCGTAATTTTGCGGCTCAGCTGGCATACGGCATACGTAAGTCGACCCTAAGTATTTGGTTTGTTTCGGCGTAGAAAACTAGACACAAGGACGAACATAAAGCAAGTTGCAGCTTGATGTGTTAAAAAATCTAGACTTGAAAAAAATTGATCGTTTTATATTCGAAGAATATCCTCGGCACTGTACCTAAGCATGTCGCAACAAATTCTATCTAAAATTGGTTTAACTTTACTCGCAAGACGTGCTTGTTACGCGGCGGCCTCAGCCGCCGCGTATATACTATAATGCAAAAGTCAATTTAGCACGTATCTAATGTCACTGTGTAAATTTGCACTGAACACCTAGGTATGTCCTAAAAATGCACTAAATGCGTGGGTGTGTGTATTGCAGAGTGTGTTCCACGCTGTGTGTATATTCATACAATAATTGCCTCATCTATTACTGTGTACTGCATACAGTGTATGTGACTATCAAATAATTATTGCAATCAAGACAGTTATTTTGTGTGTCGTGTATATACAAGCGATCGATTATCGAACTTTCTTTGTGTAAAACTGCTGCTAGATCACTACCTAGTGTGTGTGCATTTCATACGGGTACAATTATACGTAGTTCGCGTTAGACAAGCGATCTCACTGTGCTGTAATTTTTGGCTACATTAGAGCGAAGCTGGTTTGCCAAGACAGCTACAGATGAACTTTTAAACACAGCATTATGTTTTCATCGTCAATGTTCAAGTGGCTGACATAGTCTACTAGCTAATTTCAGAACAGGATTTTCAGCGCGAATATGTACTTATCCAATTTTTTGGACCGTACATGGGCTGGAAGAAATCGCGAAAGCTAGGGTTTAACTTATCCTGTCACGCAAATTTAGGTGGATTATTTTGGACTAGGTCTGTATGTAGGCATAAAATTGACTAACGTTTTTTTGATAGAACCGTGTTCAAGAATTAACTGTTTTTACATGGTTGACATTGTTAGCTCGAAATAGATATTAAGACTGACTGTTCAATGCTTAATAACGTTGGCTTTAAAAAAATTTGGTGCCGCGTTTTATATTCGAAGAATATCCTCAGCAGTACTAGCGTGTCTATGCGAAATCTATCAAAAATTAGGTTAATTTTACTCGCAAAACGTGCTTGTTTGTACATAATTTTGCGAGAATCCAGCACTCAGTGCGGGTATCTGCAGAGTTCAGCCTAAACGTGTGACAATAATAGTCAATGATCAATAATTATTTGAAACGTGTATGACAATCAATAGTTATCCGTAGTGCTGCAGCGCTGAGCAAAACCAGTTTTCTACGTAGTAATAACAACTGCACAAGTTAGCAGCAGCACTATAGGCAGTACCTGAGAATTTTCTTTGTTACAGAGACTGCCTTAATGTTGTGTATACGCGGCGGCTGATGCTGCCGCGTAGAAAATCACGCCACAAGCTCATTTATTACGCGATTTATAGTGTGATTAGCGTGATTGTTTCATAACTTTGCCGTCTGGACCTACACACGGCTGTAATTATGAATCGACCTTCAAAATTACCAATATTAGCCACAAGCTGATCAATACTCATCGAAGGAAAGTGTTTAATCCTGGTGTATTCCATTTTTTCAAAAAACAGCTCGATAATCACGCTTCGACTTCTGATCTCGTGCAAGCTTTGGTTCGTCCTGTGTTCCATGTAGACGTTGTATGCAGCCTGGGTGGGGTAGTTGGCGTAGGATATCTCAGCCTTGTACTGCCAGTACTGACAAACCGTACGACAGCGTTTACGACACTCCTCTGACAGTTTCATGGTTTCTTTGCGATCCAGAGTCGAGTAACCACATTTCAGCATCTGTACGGGTCGACAAACTGGAAGCTGGAAAATATTACAATATTTATCAGGCCCGGTTTCATAAAAGATGACTTGCGATTCATTAGTAACACTGGTGTAAGCCAGAAAACCAGTTAAAATGTTGGGTTCAAGTAACGTTTCTGTTTGAAACTTTCACGACATATCGCCAATATATTAGATAATGTATGACTAAAATCTTGTTACGTTTATTTGGTGCGATCAAAAGTATAGCCAAGTCGAAGTCATTTATTAGTCCTAAATATTAGTAAATATTAGGGGCTTGAAAAATTCACTAATATTTGCAACTAATGAATGACTTTAAGTTAGCTATATTTTTCACTGGATAAAGCGATTTTTTTGAGATTTTAACTACACGTTATGCAACATACCTGTTGGCAACCTGTCAAAAAAACTTTCGTTAAAAAATCGCGATTCATTGTTTATGAAACCGGGCCTTTCTTATTTTCTATATTGTTGTTTTTGTAAAGTTAAAGCTATTTCAGGATCACTACATTAATATGGACTTTTTTTATGACAGTGAGACGCTATTATGTACATACTCTTGGTGACAGTATGTAATGAAAAAGCTTATAA
Organism: Trissonchulus sp. WLG1_4; assembly: GCA_030248245.1. NCBI lineage: Eukaryota > Metazoa > Nematoda > Enoplea > Enoplida > Ironidae > Trissonchulus > Trissonchulus sp. WLG1_4. Next base: position 126,655 of record JASANF010020276.1, on the reverse strand, counting down.
ACGACTTCGTAAAGAGATACATAGCATAGGACATATACTTTATATACAGCAAACGTGTTGTCTACTTGTAGGTCTGTTAATACTTGAATATGTCATGCTATATCATGTTATCTGCTATAGTTAATCTACCCTTACCAGAGCTACACTTATTACCTTATCTTAATTATAAGTGTAATAATAATGGGAGAATTAAGGTTCAGTAAAGAACTTCTTTAACTTTCCTTCATCAAAGTATGGAAATCTAAGCGAAATCCCAAAACAGCTCACTGTCGTGTTTCCCCGTAGCGGTGCTGCAATATAACGACACTGGCAAATATCCGCAATGGGCTGCAGCACGCAATGCAAGTAGCACTGTTCGGGACCGTAGTTGCTTTCCTTCACTTTTGTCTTGTGACAACTGAATCGAGGCGGATCATTCATGAATTCCATTTTTGTCGCTTTCAATTGCAACAAAGCGTGTACTCCTGGCGGCACAAAAATGGCGTCGGTCCCGTGATCCTGAAATTAGTAGTATATTTATATTAACAAGAGTACATAATAGAAAGAGTATGACACCTTTCTCACTATGCTCTGCGGCGTGCATCTGATGCGGAGCGCAGAATAGCCCTGTTGAGCGCAGAATAGCCGGTTTTGAGGGGGGTACCCCACTCGGTTTAAAACGCCGTGCTCAACTAAGGTCAGGGGGTACTCCCCAATGATTCAAGACCCCGTCACCGTGTTCAGCTGAGGGGATAGAGTACCCCCCTAGCAATTTTTTCTAAACAATTTGCGCAATTTTTCTTCGCAGTTTACACATTTTTTCTAACCGATTTGCACAATATTCCTCTGCAGTTTCCACAATTTTTCTAAACGATTTACGCAATTTTTTTTTAGTTTCCGCAATTTTTTTTCTAAGCTGAAATACCTGAAGTGTTTACAAATCACTACCAGAACAGCAGAGAAGTGTATTTATGTGCGGCCACTAAATGTTGCGCCAGCTTCTTGTTACGCGGCGGCCTCAGCCGCCGCGTATATACTATAGTGCAAACGTGTGCGTCAAGAGCACACAAATGCACCTATTCTAGTGTTAAACTGCTGCTAGGTCAGCAATTAACACTGTTTGTGTGAGCGTGTGTGTCTAGAGCGTGTGTGTACGTAAGATTAACTGCCTGCTCAGTGCTCTCATTTACGTCTGTCAGTGCTAACAACTTTTGCTTGCAGAAAACAGTAATTTAACAAAACCTGTCGCAGCTATGTTTCGTGGGATGTCCATTAGTGCGTCGGTAATAAGAAATTTTGAACTAGTCTAGATGACATGGTAACGTTGCCCAGTGGCGGTTACGGAGTCCATCTATGAAGTATGGACGCCGTTCGCTACAAAACAATAGCTGAGCTGGCCCAGCGTACATCAGCTGACTAGCACACAATGAGCGTGTGCGTTGTTTACCTGCTGTAAAATGTGTGCTGTAACTCGTCAAAAATTGCTTTTATGTAAGATTTTGCAATATAAAGATCAATTTCGAACTTCAACTTTTCACGTTGATCACATTGCATCTCTTATGTAGTTAATCAAGATTTAAGCAAAACTGACCCTCCATAATTTTTTTTCTGATGGAGACATTTTTGGTTATTACTGGTGACACTGTTGGCTAAGGTAAGTTTAACACAGACAGTCCTTGGCAAGTTTTTTAAATATGCTCGCTTCGAAAATTTTAAAGTGCCGCGTTTTATATTCGAAGAATATCCTCAGCACTGCAAGCAACTCGCAACGCAGTCTATCTAAAAAGTTTAACCTTACTCGCAAAACGTGCTTGTTTTTGTCATAAGCAATTTCCTTGATAATCTGTACTTGTTACACAATTTTAGGGGCTTTGTAGAAATGATAGCAAAGTTAGATCACCTTTTTGTGTTCAGTGAGTTTGATGAGAACTCCATCATTCATCATCATGTTGTCCGATAAGACGTATCGTTCCAACGGAAGATCGATCAGCAAACTTATGCCGCTGCCATAGCCTACAACAGTTAGGTTATGCAAATGAGGTATACTAAAACTAGTGGCATACTTTTTAGGGGTGGAGTACTTTACAACGCAGACTATCATTTAACACAGCGGCAGAACAGACAGATTTGGTAAACAGACCCGCACAATCATGTAAGTCAAAACATACAGAAACGCGCACCCAAATCCTACCAAACTACACGTTGCCATTGTACACACCTCATTCTGAAGAAGCCTGCTGCTCTGTGGCGCAACAAGAAAAACATATAGTATTAAGTTTAGTTTTCAAAATTACGTCATTTAGAAAAAGTCATTATTCAAGCGAAACGACAAGAAAACAAAAAAATAAGTAGAAACAGATTTTAGCGACTTTGATTTTTCATCTGTATCGATCTTACCAGAATTCGTCTGTACCGGCCCTGTGATACGGTAACACTGTCCCATACTGTTAATTACTGGCTCTGCAAAACTACAACAGTTGAGTCGCTGATAACTGTGGTAGCATGCTTTGACCACGTGATAGCAGCGCAGACTAGTCGCCGCTAGAAACTGCTCGAAGTTCATGCCCATACGATTCATCAGTCGCTCCAGTTTTGGTTCGGCTGAAACAAAAGGCACATAATACAGAAATTTGTGTTCGGCACTTCCCAGCCACCGTTCTTCACTTTTCGCAAAAAATGAGGCTCGTCGTACGAAAATAGAATTTTTGGCACAGTAATTTATAAAAATAGTTTCTTATTGGACGCATAGTTAATGTATACTATATGCTATTGTTGGTTATAGCTTTAATGAAAGCTGCGAATTTGCCAGAATTTAAGTTAAATTTAAAGTACGGTAGTTAGTTTTAGTTAGTTGAGTCAACATACAGTACAGCTCAAAATTAACATCATATGACTCCGGATTCAGTGTCACTGACTTATATTTGCAGTCACTGACTGGAGTCAACCTAATGACGTCACAGGTCCAATTTACTTCCGGTAGTTTTGAAATTCAGTAACTGACCCCGGAGTCAGAGTCAGTGACTGCGGAATCAGCATCACGTTAGTCATCACTATATTTTAGATGGCTTGGAAACTTTCACATTTGTATGCGTGTAGCATATTTTGTGATAGTGATGACGAATGTGATGCTGATTCCGCAGTCACTGACTCTGACTCCGGAGCCAGTTAATAAATTTCAAAACTGCCCGACGTAAAATGGACCTGTGACGTCAATAGGTTGACTGCAGTCAGTGACTGCAAAATGAAATCAGTGACGCTGACTCCGGAGTTATTTTTGAGCTGTACTGTAAGTTCAAATAAGACACTTTTAACTGCTCTTTAGTTAAATTTAAAGGAAGAAGCTTAGTTTTTACGCGGCGGCCTCAGCCGCCGCGTATATACTATAGTGCAAACGTGTGCATCAAGAGCACACAAATGCACCTATTTTAGTGTTAATCTGCTGGCAGGTCAGCAAATAACACTGTTTGTGTGGGTGTGTGTGCCGATGGTGTGTTTACGTACCTAGCGACAATCAGCTGCCGGCTCTCACTTACGTAGCCTATCTGTCCAGCACTAGCAATTTTTTGCATGCAGAAAAGAGTCATTTGACTAAACCTGTCAGGACAATGTTTCGTAGAATGTTCATTAGAGCGTCGAAAGCAAAAATTTTTTAACTGTAAAGGACATGGAAACCATGGAGTACACTCCACAGTACTGACTCCGTTCGCTGAGACAGCGTGACAGTTGCCCATAGCCTCGGCTGACTCACGCGATTTACTGCGCAGCGATTATGTAATTTAGTTGCTGTAAAATTTGTGCTGTAGCTCGTTCGGCAACATCCTACATAAGTTTTACATGTTTTAATAAATATTAACATGGCTATTGTGTACGGTTTAGCAATATAGTGACCAATTTGAACTTAAACGCTGCTCACAGTGATCACGCTTGATCATGACCTCTTATGGAGGTATCCAGATTAAGCAAAACGGAAGCTCTATAAATTTTTTTGTGCTGGAGATTTTTGGCTGTTACTGGTGACAGTCGGCTAAGCTAAAAACTGACGTTGACAAGTTTATTTAAATTGTATGTTGACTTTAAAAAAATTAAGTGCCGCGTTTTATATTCGAAGAATATCCTCAGCATAGCAAGAACGTCGCAACGAAATCAATCCAAATTAAGTTTAACCTTACTCGCAAAACGTGCTTGTTCACACTACTACGTAGCTAATTTTTTACAGCAAAAATTCTCAGTATTAAACAAAGGAAGTAAAATTGATATGGTCACTTGAAAAAAGTTTATACGTCAAACAATTACCAACTTTTTCTGGCAGTTCGAATGACTTGTTTCATAGCGGCTCCATAGTTGATGAAATTATACATGGGACTCACAATGAAATAGGCCCACTCAGCGTAGCGTGTGATTTCTTGTATTTCCTCTTCACTAATATTATACGAAGTCAATACCATTCGATCAAATCGATTGAACGGACAAACTGTTACGTCCGGCATTCGGAGTTCGTTAGCTACTTCTACGAAAAATGAGGTCGCCACAGGTTGCTGCGAAAATTGCCGTACTATCTTGTAGCAGCCATAAAATGAGAGCGCATTAGAGCCGATCAAAAGTACGCTCAGAATAACTCGTTCGCAAACAGACCGAGCGTGCACTATTTCCCGAAGACCGTGTATGGTACTGATCTCCATAAATTGACGGAAAGCCATTTTGTTTGAATTAAATTATTAATAATAAAAATCCTAAAATTAATCCTAAATTTTGATAAAGATGTTAGAATTAGTTAGGTAGGTATATATTTTGATGTTTTATAAACTGCTGACATTTTGTGTGGAACGAAATTTGTCTCAAATTTACGAAAACTTGATTGTAAATCGACTGGCAGTCTTCAGTCGTGGATTAACATAATTAGCTGCATTACCTTTGTTTAAATAAACAGGAGTTTGTAAACTAAAAGAAAAACAAATGTTAATTTAGACTGTGTAGCAATTGCTTTTTACATATGTTTGTAATGACTTACGAATATTAGGTATAGGAATATTATAATATAGGAACAGTAGGTATTATCGATAATTCATTATAATTGTTTCGATACCCTAACAATAATTATTTTATTAATGTGATACTGTTGGTATTTGATGCTAAGGAAAAAGTTAAATACGTATTATAAATTTGACACCGAATATTTTGAATATGATACTTTTGATACCAATTTCAAAACCATTTTGAATATCGATTGCGGTACCAACCCAAGTATCTTATTTAGATCAAAATGATATCAAAATAGTAAAAAACTCACACTGCTAATTGAGTTATTAAAGTGAATCTGAAAATTATTCCAGTTAATTTACTTTATGAGTATATCCAATGGAAGATTTAGTAAGCCTCTAAATAGCTTTTCCACAGAAAAATTAGAACCGTCAAGAAAAAGTTACAGCTTTAATATGTAGGATGGGAAATTAGGGAAAGCCTAATTTGTACTTGATTGTCAAACTTTTCAACTAAATTGACGATTAGTGGACTTACAACGTAAATGAGACTGAAATGTTGTGCAGAATAAATTCTGAATACGATTCAGAGTGTTGCATGCTTACATCAGGTTAAATTAAGGAAAAAACCTACATAAACTAAACACACAAGATGTAAAATTACCCCGTATGCCGTGAATTTTCTTAATTTTGATGGCCAAACAGACACATGGATAAATGCAAGTGTTGCTAGAAGGTTTATACATACAAATTCCGATGTGCAATCGTGAAGTAAGATAGGCCCCTAGAGTACTTAAAGGGATTTACGATAAATCATCATCAGCCCAGTAGCTCAATTGGTTAGGGTGCTGGTCTGCAGGTCCAGAGATGGGAGGTTAGAATCCCCCCTGAGTCATTCTGATGATGTTGTTGTCTTTCTTTCGGTAGAATCCCCCCTCTCTTTTTTGACACAAACAAATGGCGTCCCAATGTGCCACCTCAGTGCCAAGATTCCACATCGGAATGATCGTTTTTATAACTACAACGTCACGAATTTGAAACAGACCCAAGTATAGCAAAAATGCCAATATGACATTATAGTTTAATCGTTATTAAAAGTTGAATCATTCATAAAATAATTTCGATTGCACTAAGACATAGACCGTAACGTTTTTGGACACCATTGCATTACAAAGTCAACATTCTAATTTCGGAATTCTTGTACTTATGGCCTTAATGTTCGTATAAGAGGTGACAATATGCTGATACTGTTTAATTAGCCAAACTCTGTCTAATGATATCTTCTGAAAATGACCATGAAAATGGGTTCAAAGCCTGGGAGATTTGATTTCGTGCCAAATATAAATCATAAATATTCCGACGTGAAGGCGTAAACAGCCGCAGGCAAAATCTGATTGGCTAAAACATTGGAACCCAACCCTAGCCGCTCGTATTGATGCCAAGAATGCTAAACCACGCTGACAACGACACAATTGTTCACATTATTAATCACAATATAAAGTCTGACAAATAATAGATGCGTCAGCTCCTAAATTTAGTGGCATGACTTCTGCGACAACATGCTGTACTCTTGATAGTCAAAATTTATTCTTTTCTTAACGAAATCACATGTTTCGTTTTCTCAAGTGGTGCAACTATTATTTCTCAGACTTTAGTACTTCTTTACTTATGTATATACAGCATCTTATATCCATCCAAAAAACAGCAAACACAAATAAATGCTTCAGCACTTACTCAAAAAATACCGTAATCAGACATAATCTAAAATACTTCCAAATTTCGAGGCATCTGCTATGGTAGCTTGAAGAATGATGAAATCAGTTTCCAAATATTACATAATTTCAATTCAGGACAAGCCTAAAGCACACTAAGGGTCTTAGTCTTAGGATCCAAAATTGGATTTATCGGATTAGATATAACTTTATTTCGTCAATAACGCAGCGTCAGTTAAACGTAATTTATTGAAACTTGGCACACACCGAGGTACTGTATGTGAGCCATGTAGGGCAAAATTTCAGCCGGCTATTTTTATTTTGTGCTGCGCTATTAGAAAAATTAGCTTAAATCTAATCCGTTAAATCCAATTTTGGATAAGGCCCTGAGAGGTGTTTTAGGCAAATATTATTACGTTGTATGTGTCAACTATATGTGAATCGCTGATATGTACTATTGGAAGAAATATACAACTTAAAGTTGCAGGCTACATATGTAACTGTCAATTTGATCAGTGATTTTATTGTTAAGATTTAGGTCCTGTTTTGTACCTGACAATATTGATTTGGCACCATTATTTTTGTGTTTCCAATAATTATAGTTCTTTTTTTGTGTGGAATTTCGCGCCCAGATTCTAGGAGCGAAATTGCATCTGTAACCCTTATATCCAAAATGGATTTAGCAGGTTTGATTCAACGGCTTTGATTTAATGGATTTAACGCTGCTGAGTTGGTAAACCAATACTCCAGGATTTAGCCGATTTGCGGTTTTGCGCGCTCGCTAAATTCGGTTTTTGTAAAATTCGCCAAATGCGTCCGCCTAAATTCGATAAATCCTATAAGACGAAAATGTTTTGCGCTATTCCTAAATCGGCTAAATCCAGCAGGCATGTTAAATCCTAAACGCTTGTACAAAATGCAAGATTTAATTAAATCCTGATCCGCTAAATCCATTTTGGATCAGAATCTTAGTGAATTAAGCAAGCAACTTGAGTTTTTTTAAAGGACTTGAAGACAGACTGAGCACACCCGGTGTTGCTTGCAATGACACCTGCTGCAAAACCTGATTGTTGTGACCCGTTTACCATTTGATTAAATTTTAATTGTATACGTTAGTTGGTTTGAATCAGGTATGTAAAACTAAAATTCTTATATTGGAAAAATCTACAAATGACTCAGATTTCGTCTGCATTTAACCTACGTCTGTATATACACTAGTGTTGTAAATGATAAATAGGGCCTATGAGACTCGGGGGCTGTGGTGCAGTGGTTAGCATTCTTGTCATCGACGCAAGCGGCTTGGGTTTGATTCCCGGCACCTCCATTTCTTTCTTCTTTCTAAATTGGGGCCACCTCCATATTTCAACACTATAATGCTGCTAGTAATACGTACACCGAGTACACAAGAGTACACAAGCTTTGCTTTTGGTATACATAGTCGGTGTACATGTAATGTTGGTGTACATAATTTAGTTTAACAGATGCACTTAAGGTGGGGGGGGGTAATTGCGTTTTTAGGTGTTTTTTTGGAAAGCTGTAGCTCAGCGTTTACGAATTCAAATCACAAGCGGTCTTTTGCATTAGATAGAACAATATCCTACCAAAATGTATGTCATGCACTGGAACTTGACATTTGATATTGTTTATGGTACAAGCTGCTAAAGAAGGGTCCTTTCCAAAGCAGCAGAATTTTTTACCAAAAGTTTGCGCCACAGATGTGAATCATACTATTGGGGCTGAAAGTTGTTAAGGTTTTTGACATGTTTAAAATCCCCAGGCATCTCCCCCACTTTTTATATAACTAGTCAATTTACAGAAAAAATAGCCAAAAACGCACCGAAAAGTTAACATATTTTCTTGTAATTAAAGCCCTCTAAAAATGTCTACAGGTGAAATTTTGATAAAGTGAGTGACATGCCTGGGGGTTTTGCCCTTTACAGTAGGTACTGTGACAAAAATTTGTCCCCAGGCTTCATTTGCAACTTGAGCTCTGTGGGCGCAAAGTTTACATAGAAATGACAAAAGCCTCGAAAACGCAACTACCACCTTAAATGATATGTTAAGTATGAAGTATTAAGTATTAGTTATTATTGTTCCGCCTAGAGGTGGAACAGTTGTTACAGGTTTTCGCTCCTGTAACAGGAAGGTTGCGTCATACGTAAAGTATGGTGCATGAAATGTATGTAATCCTAGCCCCTGCGCTGCCTGCTTGTTTTATTCTGAAAACAAGCCCAATCTGCGGCAAAACCTTCAGTAAGCGTCAAGCAAAAAGTTTTAAGTAAACAGACCAGAGGTCAGCTAAAGCCTGTTGTGCAGCGATATTTACCTGTGAAACGGTGGATTGCACTAAATCGGATTAATTGACTACTAGCTTAAATCGACTCAGCCTAGACTTAAATTTCTTAAATCAGTTCAATCAGCTACACCAATGAAGATCAGCGCAATTGACGCTTAAGAGTTAATTGAAAACTGAGGTGTAACTCCGATTCAGCCGAGATTTAACTAAATCTATTCAACTGGAAATTAGCTCTAGCTCAGACTCAAGTTAATCCGATTTAGTGTAAACCACTAAAAAAATTAAGAAAACAAATCATAGCCACTAGCTAGAGCATCCGAAACAGGGTTTTCATCATTTATGATTTATATAGTGGCTTGCGAAATCTTTTGTCAGTAAAGACTTCCAGATAACAGTCACAGCAATGTGACGCACGCGTAATACCTAAACTACATGAGCTAAACGAACGCACTGGAAAAAGTTATTGCTAATTTCTGTGTAACTTTTACGCTAGACGACGCTGTGACGCACGCACAGTTGATATAAAGTGCACAGCAAACAAACGCACACGCTTATGCAACACTCTATACTGTCCGCCAGAATCAAAATTAAAGACCTGTTGTGCTGTGGCACAACAGGAAAAAGGGCATAATATTTTGTGTTAAAAATTAAGTAACAAGTAAATGCTATTAATTCATTGTCAAGGGTCGCACTTTAGGTAACCATTAAATGAAAACGTTTGACTAGTAGGTATAATTTACAAAATTTCAAAATCCCACGCAAAATCTAATTTCGTTCTTCCATACCCCTTGTCATAATTTTGCAGCATGTAATGTCATTTGCATGATCTCTATACTCTGTGCGTGTGTGTGTGTGTGCGCGTGTGTGTACTGTGTGTGGTAGGAAGTATGTGCATGCATGGTATGTAATGTTACAGTTACGTGTGTATGTGCAGTTTTCACAACGCTTTTCACAAACTCGGCACCGTAATGTTTCAGTAGCAATATATAAGTGCTGCTGAAACAAAGTCAACCATCGCTTCTTGAGCTGTACTGCTCAGATCAAAACGACTACGATGGTACCTACATTTTTTTTTTTTTTTTTTTTTTAATTTTTTTTTTTTCTTTTTTTTATTTTTTTTTTAAATTTTTTTTTTATATTTTTTAGTGTTTTATTTCTTTTTTTTTTATTATATTTTTTTTTTAATTTTAATTTTTTTTATTTTTTTTCTGTTCCTCTTCAATTTATTGATCATATCCCTTTTTTTTTAATTGGTGTGTCTTCTAAATATTTAATATACTGAGGAGTATCTCTATACCCTAATTCATCTCTCAAACTCTATTGTTATACTGCGGCCCCCGGTCTTATATCATCCGCGTGAGCTGGCGGGCTAGTCTCAGTATCCGTGACCGGTGCCTATCTGTGCCGGAGAGCACGCAGTAAAACAACTTGACGCTAAGAGCCGTCGAAACTACAGGTCTAGAATTTGCTCAACGACAGGTTCGGGAACACTCTAAGTAATACCTCTACGGGCCCTAATTCAGACCACACAGAAACCAAAGTTAGACCTTCAAACTCAGACACTTAAAACACAAGCGTTTATTGACAAGCCGAACGCACTAATTTACACCAGGGAACCGATTGCACAATACATGTGAAACGCTGCAAATAACACGACAAATCACTGAAATATCAAAGCTACAACTCAGGGTAACCGCACGCTAAACTCAGGCCTCAATTGTACGGCCACCTCTAATTTTGCCCCCCGTTTGTAAAAGCACAACTTTCTCTCGTGGACCCCAGCAAGCCAACCATCTAGCTTGCATTGCACTTTCATCAACACTAATTCAAACTTTACATTTTAGACTCAAACTCAATTCCCCCTTCCAGATTATAATTCGAAACATAATGAGAACACAATAGAATCACTTTTTAGACTGAATTTAAGTTCTTAAATTATCACTAAAATACGTGTAATTTAGGCTCAATTGCGCCTGTTACTATGACAACTGAACGTGAATAGAGCTCAATGCCAAATGGACGCACAAAAAGGGCTAGGTCAAGGAGGCCAGGGCCCTGTATTTACAACAGGTGCCCCCCTGTGCGGGTGCGACGCCTCTGGAGTACCCAGCACAATTTAAACCGGGCCCTGTCCTTTTGACCTAGGCCTTTTCTCAAACGAAAATTTCAAAACTACAAAGTATAAAGACAGAACAACCAAAATTTACATGATGACAAAATAAGGCACGAACAACTATTACAACCAATATAAAGCAACAAGAATTTTGAGCAAAATAATGCATAAGAGATCCAAATAACAACATAGAACTATTACTAATGTACTACTATAATATTTACAAACAATTTACTATTGGCGATTTAACATAAATTAAAGTGTAAATTTTGGTAAATTTTGGTGCCCCCCGTTCCTGGAGGTCTCAGCAGATTGAACCGGATTGCTGGATTCAAAACCCAGAGTGCTAAATTTGCCTATCCGTACCCTAAATGTGTAATGAAAAACCAAAATGTGTGTATTCCAAAACCCTATTATACCGATGCAAAAATACACTCATACCTAAACCGGTCGGTGGCCATCCAACCGGGTGTTAATACATACATACTGTGTTAGTTTGCTTGTGCACAAGTCTGAAACCTTACGTACTAACTTTGGGGTACCCCTCTTGCTTCCTGGACTAGCGTATTACCAATTGGACCGGTCGTTAAACTATCAATCAGCCTATTCTGGTGAGTTCGCACTTGCTTTCAGCCACGTACGCCTTATGTCATAGACATGTCGACAAGTGCGAAGTTCGGGGTAGTACCAGCTACCCGTCGCGCACGTCACTCACTGGCTATCACTCAAAATATAACTTCCTCGATAATAGATGAACTCGATAATGGTTATTAGAATACTAATCGATGATCGCAACATTAAGTAGTTTCCGCTGTAGCGGAAGCAAAAGAGCAGAACATTCACACATCATCACAACATTCACACGCCTCGGATAACAAGGTTTTGGTATCACAACAACTTACATAGGTCGCGGCCCCTAATGAGCACATAAACACAACAGAGTACGATATGACAAGCACGATTATGTCCTAGCAGTCTACTGAAACTCTCTGCATCGGGCCCAGTTAGGTTAGCTCTACCCAACACTCATGTTGAATTCACATAGTTACTGTTTCGCCATAAGTGTCTGATATAACGTCGCCGCCAACTGCCAAAAGAAAATAGCGAAAAGTTTGCGCCTGCGCACAGATTATCAGCCATCGCCGCTAACAACGTAAGCAGCGTATACAGCGCAATAGCCGGTATAATACAGTCAAAATACAGTCAGGCGAACAACACGGAAAGTCCACTCGCCGCGCATAGCTTACGGCCAGTCACAATCAAATGACGTACACAGTACTAGTCCTGTAGGCAGTAATGCAGCAATTACGACAGTCCAATACAAAATGTCGTGCGCTATCTGACGTAATCCCAGCGCATATTCATGGCGTTTATGGCGTCTACATTGACGGCGTAAATTCATTATCTTGAGTGTTCGAACAACAAGTTTTGGCGGTTAGATTGGGACCAAGGGTCAAAAATCCCCTAAACTACCTCTGAAAACATAAAAAAAAGTTTCAAGTTTTGGGTAAATTCTGATTATACCTTATATCTCGCCTGTTTTCTTCCACTACCAAAAATATATCCCACTTTACGTGCTGAAACACATTTATTCCACTAAAATATATGCCAAAGCTTTTAGTTATGTATTGAAATAATTTATGATTAAGGATAAAGCTGTTATAATATATCAAAATTGACCCAACAACTTAGCTTATTAGTATTATAATTTAGACCGCGACCAGGCCAACAACTACTCAGTCCGTGCTCTGGGTTACTTATTCCTTACTCCTTTTAGTTACTCCATAATTAACCATCAAATTTGTATATAATACCATTCGCGTACCACAAAATTTGCCCTGCAACTGCTACCTTTTATACCACTAATACGCTCGAATAAACTCCCATAATTTACCTACAATCGTCAATTACTCTTGATCATTAAAACCAATATGAATTTTAATTTAAAAATTTAGGTATTTGTTTTGTCGTCTTTATCCTAATACCAGTCAATTCGACCAAGTCTGGCAGAACATTTTTCGAACAAAATTTATTGCATAAATTAGAATAATCCGTTCTTTTTTGTAGTCGAAAACGTTCTAAACCACATTGGTAGAAAGGGTTTTACCGGAAAACTATGGTTTAGGCCAGGGTTTTAACCGTGGTTTAAACAACCGTGGTGAAATCCACCCAATGGGTGGACAAAAAACCGAACTACAAACTTTAAGAAACGAATTATTTATGATTTTTTTTAACGTAAACTAATTTTACTGCTGTCTGATGAAGAGACATAATTGTCCCAATAGTTTTCCAATAATACCAAGTAACCTTGCCGGGTGTTACAAAATAGGTATCTGTGACATGTTAAACTACCTTAGAACCAATTTCCTGCAAGTAATTTAGATTCTGTTGATTACAATTTCCACAAAAAATTAATGCTACTTTTGCAGGCTGGTTTAGGGCCAAAACAAACAAATGGTTAAGAAATAACAAACTCAAAATAAAAAAATAATAGCTTCTTTCGGAATTAAAGGGCAATCTCACTATAGAAATAAGAAAGAAGAAAGTCGATATATGCTTTCGTTATTTCAAAAATACCGAACCTTTTTTCCGAAATAAGAAGTTAAATTTATTTTAACTTAAGAAATAAGAAATAAAAAATTAGCCAATCAGAGGTGTTTTCTAGAGCGCGAAAACCTACCTTTTTTAACTGATTGGCTGATTCGCTATTTCTTTCTTATTTCAAGCTCTTATTTCTTATTTCTGCCTATTGTTTCTTATTTTGATTTTGTATTTCCTATTGATTATTTCTGCATAGTGGCAACCGGGCCTAATGACTGGACTTGTCAATGGATCAGAACTCAATAAATTTTACAGGAAACTGCTGCTTGTTCAGAAAGAATTGAATATGTTGCATTTTGAACTTGCCACAGTAGCTTTTGGGCCAAAACTACTAGGCATTGGCTAAATAATCGCTCACAGACTGTCAAACTGTTATGATATTATTACTAGAGGGCCAGTGGCGGACCGCGGGCCGACCGGGCTGACCGGGCCGACCGGGCCGACCGGGCCGACCGGGCCGCGGGGTGGAGCTTCAGCCTCGAACCAATGAAATATATGTTGCAAATACAGGGCCCTACCCTCCTTGACCTAGCCCTTTTGATATTCCGTTTGGCATTGAGTTTGTAGTCACGTTCAGTTGTCATAGCAACGAGTGCGCAAATGAGCCTAGATAACACGTATTTTAGTGATAAATTAAGAACCTAAATTCAGTCTAAAAAGTAGTTTAATTACGTTCTAATTATGTTTCGAGATATATTCTGAAAGGGGGAACTTAGTCTGAGCTTAAAATGCAAAGTTTGAATTAGTGCAAAAGAGAGTGCAATGCAAGCTAGTTGGCTGGCTTGCTGGGTGACTCAAGGAAGAGCACGTGTTTCTAATCGGGGGAAAATTAGCGGAGACTGTATAAATTGCATTTGAGGGTAGCGTACAGTTCTCCTTGAGTTAGGGGACTAATTACTTGCTTATATTTTGTGGTTACGCCTGTAGTTTACATTATATTTCATAATTGGTTCCATTGTCTGAATTTCGGTATGCATCGGCTTCTTCAATAAAGCCTTATTTTAGTTGTTGTCCGAGTTTAATGGTTTAAGGTTTGTTCTTGTGTTTGTGTTACTAGGGCCCGTAGAGCTATTTCTTAGAGTGCTCCCGAACCTGCTGTTGAGCAGTTCCTACACATGTAGTTTCGACGCTCTCAGCGTCAAGTTGTTATTACTGCGCGCTCTCCGGCACAGTTAGACACCGGTCACAATTTTGAAAATTAGCCCGCCAGCTCACGCAGAGTACATAAGACCGGGGGCCGCAGTATAACAAAGTGGCGACCGTGAACTAGGCTTTGGAGCACCTAAGACCCCTCGACGTGTGCCCGAATTCTCTAAATTTCTATCTGAAATTTATTGAGTTTTTGTGTTTATAACCGGTTAAAAACCCGGTCAGCAGAACCAATTGTGCACATATTACACCCCCCTCACGTGTATAAATACTGGTTTTCTTGTGCAATTTAGGAAAAATTTTGGGATAATTTCAGCGAAATTGGAACTACGCCTGTAGTTTACATTATATTTCATAATTGGTTCCATTGTCTGAATTTTGGTATGCATCGGCTTCTTCAATAAAGCCTTATTTTAGTTGTTGTCCGAGTTTAATGGTTTAAGGTTTGTTCTTGTGTTTGTGTTACTAGGGCCCGTAGAGCTATTCCTTAGAGTGCTCCCGAACCTGCTGTTGAGCAGTTCCTACACCCGTAGTTTCGACGCTCTCAGCGTCAAGTTGTTATTACTGCGCGCTCTCCGGCACAGTTAGGCACCGGTCACAATTTTGAAAATTAGCCCGCCAGCTCACGCGGAGTACATAAGACCGGGGGCCGCAGTATAACAAAGTGGCGACCGTGAACTAGGCTTTGGAGCACCTAAGATCCCTCGACGTGTGCCCGAATTATCAAAATTTCTATCTGAATTTTATTGAATTTTTGTGTTTATAACCCGTTAAAAACCCGGTCAGTGGAACCAATTGTGCACATATTACACCCCCCCTCACGAGTATAAATACTGGTTTTCTTGTGCAATTTAGGAAAAATTTTGGGATAATTTCAGCGAAATTGGAAGCGAAACATTAAGTTTGTGAATTTTATATGATTTTTTTTACGGAATTTTGTCAGGGGAGTAGAGTGTAAGAAGGGAAGCAAGTTTTGACCGCTCCTAACCCCGAAGTTTTGATTTTTCAGACGGAATTCTTCCCCCCCCCTAAGCCTGAGCATAAGCCTGAACTGCTATTTTTGAAGAGGGGTCTGCTGCAAAATTTAGCAACCAAAAGTAAATTCTAGTGTCAGAATCGGAATCTACGGTAGTGAAAATCCTAGAAAACGCATTTTCTGTAAAATTTTTGACCAATTTTAGTCTGATTTTTTACGAAAAACATTTCAAATTCTAACTGCTCAGAAACGGCTCATTTTTATCAAAAGTATTTTGTGGTTATGTAGCATTGCAGCCTCATGTAATTTCTGATTTGGCATTTGATACTTTCTCAGAATAATGACGTTAACAAGTTTGCGGAATTAAACGTTAAAACTCTTGCAATAAGAAATGACTACACAGCGTGCACCGTGTGTAATCAAATTGCAATACTTGCATTCGGACTAAATTTATGAGATAATAAAAGAAGTAGACTCAACTTGAATCTATCTGATCTGGTCGAACCAGTCAAAACTAGACGCACTAGACTTGTAGTATTAATAAATGTTGTTGTGTGTAGATCATACATAATATATAGTCAAATACAGCTGCTTACTTTTCAGGAGTTTGGTCTATGAGGTCTTTCATTTGAAGCAAGAAATCGGGTTCAATGATATTAATCAGAGTTTCGTTGTTGATGGTAGTCATGACTTCTTCTGGTAAAATTATGGCCAAAAATTGTTCCCAATCAACCTAAATTTAAATTTAAATAATTGCAAATTATAAACCTCAGATTTGTTCAATTACATTACACTGATGACTCATTCATTTTTTGTCAACTTTAAATTGATTTAATTTCATTATTAAATATTGCGATGCAATCCTATACTTGTGTATATACCGCGTACTAACCATTTGTCTGGCCGAAAAGTACCAATTTCTACAGTTTTGGCCAAGATATAAGAAAAATCTGTAGTTTAATTGAAGAGTTCCCTTTTTGTCCCCTGTGACCAAATTTTGGGAGAAGTCTTCCCACATCTCCGCCAAATATTACTTTGATACTTTATTATATTTTTCATATTTTTGGTAATCCGTGTATTTGCTTTACGTACATGTACATCCCTAAGATACCCGACGCACTAAACTTGTTAATATACTTATACTATCCTCTTCATAATGATAGTGAAACTCTCAACTCCACATTGAAGTTTCAGTAAGCACCATGTGTGGCAGTATGACTTTTAGCTTTCAAATCTCGTGCAGTGGCTTGGTTCCAAAGTTATACGCAACGTAAAATGGGGTTATTTTTCTGTTGCTACGAGCAACATTTAAACGTTGTTACTGAACAGGCTGTACTTCCCATCTATTTCATCAAAATGTCTAAAAGAAGCGTTAACGCTTCATAATACACTGCTATGCGGTGACTTTGAGTTTAAAAGGACGTAAAATTGAGTTATTTTTTCCTCCGCAAAATTCTCCGCGACAGGCCATTTGTAGTTAGTTATTTCTGGAGGTTAACCACAATAATAGCCAACACTTAGGCTATGAACACCAACAAATTATGTCATTGGAAAAACAATTTTTAGTCCTTTCAAATGACATATCACAAGATGTTCCTAAAAATAAGTCCAAATTTTACTTTCTAAATTTTGAAGTACGCTAAACGTTACGTCACAGGGTCATGCGACCCATCACTTCAAATCTTTAACAATTTCCTATCTAATGACGTTAAAATTATTATTGTACCACTGCCGTATCAAAGGTCATGGCCCCTGAAAAGTTTTCCTAAAAGTGGCTGATCGTACAGATCACCCCAAGTGTGATCAAATCCCAAAACAATTGAATTTAGTCAAAAATTTAAGAAATTTTTGCTCATTTTCAATTAAATGTAACATTAAATAGACTTGACTAAGATAAATACAATAAGGTCGAACTAGTCCAAACTAGACGAACTAGACTTGTAATAATCTTAATAATAATACTAACAGAACTGGTCGGCAACCCAATAAAAAATAAGTTGTTTTAAAATAATTTACTGCATATGTAAAGTGCACCAGGCTTCGCGTTTGCGTTCGAAAAAAATACGCCTTGCACGCAATTTA
This sequence comes from Trissonchulus sp. WLG1_4, assembly GCA_030248245.1. Classification (NCBI taxonomy): domain Eukaryota; kingdom Metazoa; phylum Nematoda; class Enoplea; order Enoplida; family Ironidae; genus Trissonchulus; species Trissonchulus sp. WLG1_4. Next base: position 108,771 of record JASANF010020276.1, on the reverse strand, counting down.
AGAAACGCCAAGACCTTCAAAATCTAACGCCTTTTCTGGTAACTTAAAAACATCATTTGCATAACAGCTTGTAGTATACACACTGGTAATTTATACTTTTGTGGAAGTCTAAGTAAACTTGAAATTTAAATTTACAGTCGTTTTCAAATGAAAATATATTTGCCCGACGCCATTTCATCATCCGACGCGTCGGATTGGATTGCAGCACCCGACGCGTCGGATGACATCACCCGACGCATCTAGTTTCATCACCGAGGCCGTCGGATGACATCATCCGACGGGCCTGGCTGGGCGTCGGATTGCATTATAGAGTTTGAAATTATAGAGCTTGCTGGAAAAATATTGGAGGGTGAATACTCCGCGAGTTATGCAAATTTTTTATAGTTTATTTTTATATGTTGCTTAATACGTGTTTATGCAAAATTAAAGGCGATTATAAGTATTGAATTATTATTCATATTAGTTAATGCAACTAAAAGAACAAAATTACTTTGCATTCATAATATGCGCCAAAACAGCCACCCCTATTTAAAACTTTACGCCTGAACTTTGACAGCTAATTAATTACTGGCTGGCAAAACTCTAGGTGTCGGATTGCATAACCGAGGGCGTCGGATGACATCACCCGACGCGTCGGATGACATCATCGGACGCGTCCGATTTAATCACTAATCCCGACGCCTAAAATCCATTTTCATTTGAAACCGACTGTATAACAAGCCCGTTTTGTGAGTAAAGTTAAATCAAATCCAGACAGAGTTCACTGCGACATGCTTGTTGTGCTGAGGATATTCTCCCAATATAAAACGCGGCACCATAATTTTTGAAAGCCAACATTTTAAACAATGTCTACTGTCATTCTTTAAAACCCAACAATTTGGGAATAGTGGTTAACGTTCTCATCAGATCAACTTAAATTAATCAATTTAGTCAATTTAACTTTTCACCGAGGAGCTACAGTGTTAATGGCACACCAAAAGAAACATAGCCAAATTCTAAATCTACCTAATTCTTCTACATACTAAACCAATACTATTCGATCATTCTTGTTCTATAATCAAAACAGACTGAGCATTTAAAATTACTTTTTTTGCTTTGAGATTTTACTGTGCAAAACCGACTTTTTCCGTTTAATTCACATAGATTTCTGAACATAATGACCAATTGCCAAAACACTGTCAAAGTCTGCTTCAGTCTAATCGCACACAAACTATAAAAAGCAATCGTTGTGCACTGTGGTCCAGCAAAAAAGCTAGCTCTATGCAGGGGGCTATTAGCTAACAACCGCATTTTTACTTTCAAGTCTTTCAGAAAGTGTATCATAGACTTTCAATTTCTAATTCTTTCGGTTTACAAACTCTTTCTGTGGGAACGGAAACTGTGTGTGTTTGTGACCTGACACTCTGGCAGCAGTGTCACAGTGTAACTACGTGCAAACATACAGAGCGTTTACACTATAATATATACGCGGCGGCTGAGGCCGCCGCGTAAAAACGCAGCTCAGTCTTGTCAAACAGGTACATCAAGCTGGTTTGTCATTGATTATTAAATTCTGTAATTAACTTTTAGTTTTCTAGTTCATTTACTTTTCATTAATTGCTAATTTGACTTTTCATTTTTTTCAATTTGAATGCCAGTTAATATATTTGTTTATATTTATTGATTATTCAATATACAATTATACTTATGATTTTTATAGAATATTTATTTTTTTAGAGTTTTAGCAAAACACTTTAAGGAGAATATAGTTTTATGAAACAAATCGAAACTTGAAATTACTCAAAAGTAAGTTAATTGAAAAAATAGAGATACTAGACTAAAATATACGGAACGACACCATACTTGCATATCTTGGAAGCTTAAAACCTGAAAACTGCAGTTTTGAGTCTTATTTTGAGGAGAGCATAAAATTACAGATTTCATGTTTTGAAATGATGGCTTTTTCTACTATAGCGAACGATACAGTTAGACGAAACAGCTACAATGGAACGTTCTACGTTGACTTGGCTGAAAGTCTTGACAGAGGGAAGTTTGAATTTGCCTACGTATTACAGCTATTGATAGCACCAAATAGCACTGACAAGAGAGGAAGCAAGCAGTTTTTTCGAAAATTTGGTAAATACTTTGCAAAGTTGCGTAGATGTTGCGTGTAAGCGTACACAAACACAGGATTCCTCCACACCTAAACACTATTTGCGCTAATTGCGCTATTCTGGTGTACAGCTAAACCTCTTGTATTAGCTGACTTAACTCTTTAATGCTCTTACTTTCCTGTCTGGTCAGTCGGTTTATGACACCTTTTGGTTATTGTGCTAGCCACAGTCAAAGGCTAGTAATATATCTACACCATTCACTGTAAATGATGCAAACAAAATAGCTGTTGGCGTCTCATTCATAAATCTTAATGAGAACACGTAAAAATACAAATAATACATAATACATATTAGGTACTAATACACTTAGATATGTATGTCTAGTTGATTGACTTTGGTTTTGTTTGCACGATCAAAAACGTATTTGACTAACAAGCACGTTTGGCGAGTAGAGTTAAATTAATTTAGGATAGAGTTCGTTATGACATACTTGCAGTGCTGAGGATATTCTTCGAATATAGAACGCTGCAGTGCTGAAGATATTCTTCGAATATAGAACGCGGCAACAAAATTTATTAAGATCAAAATTTTTAATTAAGGTGGTAGTGTCGCCAAAGCAGTTTTGCTCATAGGCTGCGAAATGAGAACTTTTTGCTTTGAAATTGTACGTTCACTGAGAAACTAGTGAAATGCCATATGGTGTCAAATAAATACTGCCAGACACTAGACTGCCAATATCTACCAATATTTTTAACCAATCACCATTTGTGAGCCAGACATCACACAATAGAGACATAAAAACTCAAAAAATCAAGCCAGATATCAGATTGGCCAGCTTGTGAAGTACATGTAATGTTTTGACGCACAATTTTTTGCCACAAATAAGAAAAATAAAAAATAAAGGTTCGTTTTTCTTTTGATTTCAAAATAAGTGTCTAAATTTTTTACAATGTATCATTATTGCCGTGAGTGCTGTACAGGTTACGCACAGTTTCACTGTTCAAACAGGCATTACTCCACAACCACTCAAGCAATTTGCACTAAATTTTGTGTGCATAAACTAGAGTATATGCGCTTTTACTTTCTGTAAAGAATCTAAACAAAAGTTTTTTAATTGTGACGAAATTGTCGAATGTGAATAGGTTTTCAAAACGTCATTTTTCCGACTTTGCGATTTCACTGCTAACTATATGCTTCATCAATTTTTCTGAAACTTGGCAAAAATATTTGCCTTAAAACATATTTTTAGAATATATAAAGAACAATGACCTATCTTTCACTGAAAAAGTTTTATAGTCGCGCAAATTCGACTGCTTTCGCGACACTACCCCCTTAAACAACGACTCCAAGTTTATTTACCCACAAGTGGTTAAAAACGTTCCCATGAGAAAAAGTTTATATGCCGCAGTTTAAGTTTCTGTCTCCATGTCATATTGCTCATATGCTAGCTAGCTAAAGTTCCTGCAAAAAAATAATGAGTTCGCATTTGCGTGCTCGGCTGAACTTCACTCCACCAGACGCGATGTTTTCCAACTTTAAGTTCCAAAATTGTGCGTATTCACGCTGAAAATTGCGTGCCATACTGCCATTGTTTTGTACCTGGTTTCGATGCATTGATAACCAGTCTACGAAACATTTCTACAATAGGGTTAGTCACAACACTGTTGCATTTTACTGAGGCTAGCTACATAGATGCATGTTCCGACATACATCACACACGCTTACGCTCACAAAATCTATACTGCAGAATCGCCTGTTGCGAAACATGTAGTTTTATGCGTAGTTACATGCACAACCTAACACACACGCTCACACAAATAGTGCATTTTCTTGACCTGGCAGCGTATTTACATTAGAACTGTATGCAATCATAGAAGAGGATTGCAGTATATTATATACGCGGCGGCTAGCCGCTGCCGCGTAAAAATATATAGCATACTAGTAGTAACTTATTTGTAGTAATACTGCGTGATTATAAAACCAATTAAATAAGTGCATTATGACGTTTGACGCGATAGTTATAATATAATAGGATAAAATCAGCTGAATGCAACTTTTTAGTATACAAATCGACAAATAGCGCCAATTAGCGTCCACGCCACAGTTTGTAACTTAGTACACATGTAGTATTTGTAAAAACACAATTGTCGCAAAAATTAAGTTTATTGGTTGAGTATTGAAATGAAAAAACAATCAGTTAACTGCCGCTCAATTACAGGTATATTATAAATATGTTTAGTTTTAGTTTATAAGTATATTTTTATGCAAGTATGTTTGTTGTTTTATTTTTACGTAAGAGTCAGACACTACATGCAAAGTTTACCCGGACTTTAAATGTCATAACTAGGGCTGGGAGTGGCCGGAAAATTTCCGGAAATTTCCGAAAAATTTCCAAGCCGGCTTGGAAAGTTTCTGCGCTGGTTTTAAACTATTGAATTGTCGGTTTTTAGGTATTGCTGATCAGCGATGAGTCTTAAATGCAGTGGGAAGGCTTGTTTTTTAATTTTTTGCTAATCTTAAAAACCACTTTGATGCCCATCATCCTAATTTGACCCCGCCTGACAAACAGTTTTTGCGTGAGAGAATTTGTCTGCGAGCAAATACGGCTGTCAAATCATTGCATTATGCCGCTAATATTTTGGATCCGCGATTTATTGGTGCTAAATGCACAGAAGAACAAGAATATTTTCGAACTGAAATTATTTGCTCACCAGCAAGGGGGAGGGGCCTACCCAAAATGTTTGTGCTGTTACATGCATGCGTAGGACTCGTAGAACAGTCACCATCGCTGACAAAACGACCATATGTAGTAGTTTTAACAATGTTTCAAACACAGTGCTGTTTTTCTAATTAACGATTGCTATATTCAATCAGAAATGTTTCTGCACAAACATGAATAAACTAACGCAAGTATTTGGTTTGCCTGTAATTTTTCTGCCGAATGGTCATATTTAGAGTGTTTACGTGTGTCAATTAGCTTATAGTCAATTTTTTTTTAAATTTCACCGTTTTTGAAAGAATTTGGCATTTTTTAGACTTGGCCCCTAAGCGGCCCGGCTGTTCCTGTCCACCGGCCCGACACGGCCCGCGAAATTTCCTTATGGGAGGAATTCTAACTAAGTGTCGATTTCGATTTCTCGTACGCTATATTTTTTTCTCAGCAATACAAAAAGAGCAAGGTTGAATCTGTTGCAGTGAACATTACTGAACATCAACTTTGTTCACGGAAAAAAAAATTGGAATAAAGATCATGTGAAGACTAGCTTGGCGGCTTTAGTCACGTCATGACTACTAATCAAAATTTTGGGTGTCCTTCAAGTTTGACGAACTTACAGTGTTTCAAATGAAAATGCCTCTTGATTTCAAAATTCCGACGCCAGACGCGTCGGATGACATCACCCGACTCGTCGGAGGCATTTTCATTTGAAATGGACTATAGAAAGAATTATTGTGTTATAAATGAGAATTAGGGCCTATGAGACTCGGGGGCTGTGGTGTAGTGGTTAGCATGCTTGACTTCGAAGCAGGCGGCCCGGGTTCGATTCCCGGCGCCCCCATTTCTTTCTTCTTTCTAAATTGGGTCCAAATCTTTCTTCCAACATAGTGGCGACCGTGACAGGACGGAGAGGAATGGGCCGGGTCCTCAGGACAGCCTTATCCCCGAACCGTCTTCGGAGTTGGGTTAGGAGCGCCATGCCCTGGGTTGAGGTTGGCACTTCAACCCTTACGGTACTCGTGCTGTGTGCTGTATGAAAGTGTACATAGCTTATCTAGTGTGGTCCATCGGTTAAGGGTAATCCGAACAAGCAGCAATTTTATGCAAAATTTACTGAGTCTTGATCCATGGCCACAGCAGTATTGCAGTCTTGTCCAACAGTAGTAATTTTCAGTGCAACTGTATAATCGGTAGAATATAATAGCTGGAAGAAATTCCTTCTAAAGAAGTTTAACCTGTCGCTCACATTCTTTCCACTTTCATAAAGGTTTTGCGATATTTTTGAAAAACTGTTTGTAAAATTTTCGTCGATTGAAGTTAAATATTAATATGTTGCAAAAATTATTATTTTTTGAAAAAGGAAAAAAAAAGAAAGACGTGTAGAACTGTAGAGTATCGAGCCGGGGACTTTTATATCGGCTTGGAAAATGCTAAGCACTGCATCACAACACCCACGTCTTGTAGCCCCAATTATTAAGCCATTAAAAGTTTAAACAACGCAAGGAGTAAACGGTAAAACTTTATTGGCACCTTGCTCACGTAGCCAACCCAATACCATATTTAAACGTAGGCCTCCAAGCTCCAAGTTTACCTCATTCGACGCCCGCACACGGTTTTCTGGTTTACTCGCAATCATAGGGTGTGCCAATACTCACAGACAGAAGGTTTTCTAGCGCATGCACCCACATCAAATACATAATCATGCAGGATTTAGGATTTACAAAGGATTCCATGAAGGACGAAGAGAGGCACAGTCTTACACACATCTGACCCGACTCTTTCCCCCAATCCATCTCCACATTTCGTTCCCTAATTAAAAACAAACTGCGTAGCGCTTCCCCCTCTGTTGACGGCTCCCCCCTCTGAATTCTTCAGCTTGTAAATGTGTGTGCATGACTTGAATTTTCAAACCTACATAAGTAGGGCACAAATTTCGACGAACCGACCCACCACAGGGTTTAGCAAAAACGATCTGATCGGTCAGTGCCTGTTGTGTGTAGCGATCAGGATGTTCATGAAAGAAGAAGTACAATGCATAAATGGATTATAAATTTACACCATGGTCTAGAAAGCCCCAAGCTTGGTTTATACCTGTCCCTATTTGTGTCTGTATGTCAGTACAGAAGTTGTAAATACACTCTTGTTTGCAGCAGTTAGCGTCTCCAGTCTAGCTCACACACAACAAACTTGCTTTCCAAAGTTTTGCACAGAAACTACATAAAAATTGAGCTTATAGAATAAATGAGACTGTTACGGACAAGGTTTGGACCGGGCTTTAGCCTGTATATATCATTTGATTCAAGTTCCGTTTACAGTAAAAGTTAACAGGTAGTTTGCTAAGTAGTTGTTGTGATAAACGCTTACTCGACCAATTAAGTACCAATAAAACTGTTGATGCCAAACTATTATTAAAATTTTTCGATTGGATTTGATTGTTATTTTCAAATACCTTTGAGATCATTGTCAAGGCGCTTACTTTTAGGACGACTTTTGCTCCTTTTTTGATGCTTATTTTAAAATAATTCTGGAAGTAATTTAATTATTCATTATCTGGTTTCCGATAATTGAAGTGTCAGTTACAAAAAATTCCTGTTTAGGGACTTGAAAACAATAAAAAAACACCTATCTGGCCATTTCGGCCCTACAGTAACCTAGCTAGCAAAAACAAAACGAAGCTAGCTGGTTGGCTGCTTGGCCACTTCACATACATAAGGGTAAAATTACATATATACACGCACACAAATTTGCTACAGAAAATACACGTAGACGCGTATTTTACGTAGGGCAAAACAAATGTAAAGTCCTGTCGCTACTGAGGTAGCGACAGGAAAAACCCTCGGTTTCGGTTAGGGGTGAACCGGAGAAAACCCTCGGTTTCGGTTAGGGGTGAGCCGGAGAAAACCCTCGGTTTCGGTTAAGGGTGAGCGGGTTAAAACCCTCGGTATTGGTTGGTAATCGTTATCGGTAATCGGGTCGATCGAGAAACCCTGTGGTTGCGGGTGAGCCAGGAAACCCTGAGTGTGGTGTGACTGAAGTAGGCTTGGAGGCCTACGTGTGAAGAATGTGCTCCGCCCTTGAGGCATCGGGTTCGCCTCGGGAGCATGCGTATCGACCGAGTATCGTTTGATTCCCGGGTTCGATTCCCGGCGCCCCCATTTCTTTCATTCTTTCTAAATTGGGGCATCCTCTTTCTATTCAACAATTGTATATGGCAGCTATTGAATCAACGAAAATTAGCTACCATACGAGCTATTACGTTCAAACAGAGCTCACTAAGGTCTGTTAAGTTTAATTTTGGAAAAAATAAAAAAATTTGGAAATTATGCAATTTTCGAATTTTTGAGAAACGTTTCCGGAAATTTCCGGAAATTTCCGGAAATTTCCAAAAAAATAAAATTCCCGGAAATTTCCCAACCCTAGTCATAACTTCATTTATAATTTTTTCTAATTATGAAACGGAATAATATTATTTATTCTTTTTATTCGTAATTATTAACTTTAACGTCAGCTCGGGATGCTGTGAATATTCGTTTTTTGTGAAGTATGAACAAGGTCCGAATGAGTGATCTCACAGCTGCGCACATAAATCAGCCTTAATACCTGGTTAACGTTTTAGATCGTCATTAACTGTCGATTCAGCTACAATCTTCGGAAAATTTGGAAAATTTGCAAGAAACTGGGATGGGTTTTCGCTTCATCACTTTACTGGAAAATTGTCAATGTGGCTAACCGACCCAAACGGCCAAACGTGCTACGTTTTTTTCAAAAACTGTTTCAAGGCCAGGTTGATCACACAAGACTAAATTTACGGACGAATGTACTGTCCAATTGGAAAGAAATCGTACACGCTGTCTCAGAAAACTTGATGAATACTCAATGGTAATTTTGAAATCTCGGCCAAAAAATCCCATCAAAGTTCACATTTGGGCGAGGATATCTTGGTTTGGAGCTACTTGCGTGAGCATATTCAGCGGAAAATATACTTTGAATAGGGAAATGGTTTGCAAGATCTTGAGAAACTATTATTTTCCATTTTTGAATCAAATCCAAAGATAGAACTTGCAACGGACAATGCGCCAATGCACAAAAGCAGGCTTACTCAGAAATTTTTAAATAAACACAAATAAACACTCTTGACTGGCCACTTCAAAGCCCTGATTTAAGGGGGTAATGTCGTTTTCGTGGTTTTTGACATTTCAGTGTAATTTTTGCGCCCACAGAAGCCAACCCTAATTTTTGCCCCCAACTCAAGCTAAAAACGGCGGCTTCGAAACTTTAACCACATTATCTTTAGGAAAATATCCCCACCCGTTTTTTCCTTTTCTAAAAAAAGTTTGTAGAGTAGATGTTATGGGCTTTTGAAAATTTTAGAGAAAAGTCAAAATACGTGATTTTTGCACGAAAATGTCATTTTCTCAACGTAGAAACGACTTATCAACTATATCAAAAAAACGGGTGGGGATATTATGTCAGTGCATAACTGCAAATAGTTTAGTAGTTGTTGACTGATCTTGAGTTTCATAACTGTGGCGCAAAAATTAGTCAAAAAAAAACCGCTGATGGGGTGTATTCGAATGATAGCAGCAGTAAAATTGCAAAAAATTATCTGCTTTTAAATATAGTTTTTTTAAAGCTAGAAGATAAGTAAAAAAGACCGCTCTAGTTTTTGTTGAGGTTAAGTGCAGTTATGGTAGTTTAAAAAAACACCTGGAAACGCAATTACCCCCTTAAGGTGGTAGTGTCGCCAAAGCAGTTTTGCTCATAGGCTGCAAAATGACAACTTTTTGATTTGAAATGTGAAAATCAAGCCAGATATCAGATTGGCCAGCTTCTGAAGTACATGTAATGTTTTGATGCACCATTTTTTGCCACAAATAAGAAAAATAAAAAATGAAGCTTCGTTTTTCTTTTGATTTCAAAATAAGTGTCTAAATTTTTCACAATTTATCATTATTGCTGTGAGTACCTTACAGGTTACGCACAGTTTCACAGTTCAAACAGGCATTACTCCACAACGACTCAAGCAATTTGCACCAAATTTTGTGTGCATAAACTAGAGTATATGTGCTTTTACTTTGTGTAAAGAATCTAAACAAAAAGTTTTTTAATTGTGACGAAATTATCGAATGTGAATAGGTTTTCAAAACGTCATTTTTCCGACTTTGCGACTTCAATGCTAACTGTATGCTGCATCAATTTTTTTGAAACTTGGCAAAAATATTTGCCTTGAAACATATTTTTAGAATATATAAAGAACAATAACCTATCTTTCACTGAAAAAGTTTTATACTCGCGCAAAATCGACTGCTTTCGCGACACTACCCCCTTAAATGCTATAAAAAAATTATGGCACGAGCTCAAATACTATCTGAAGGCTGAATATCATCCTAGTACTACCTTTATTTTAATAATGGAATTTATTTTTAATATTAATATTAATATAAATACAATTCGTAAAATATTTTTAATTTAATATTAATATAAATAAAGTTGGCAATTTTTTTTTTAATTTAATATTAATATAAATGTGAAACTTGACTAGCGTACATACTCTAGTCAACGAACAAAAATGAATGAATAATGAATGCGTAGTACAAGTAAAACTCAACAATTAACTAGATTATTCAAATTTTCAGTACTTATTCACATAAATGACTCTAAGACTGCAGCTATATACAATATACTACAAACTTACAATCGGATACTGTTCTTTCAATTCGGCATATGTCTTCATGTTCTGGGATGTTTGATTTCGGTCTTCCACTAAAGTTTCAAAAATCTAAAAATATTTCTTTTGTTTACTTTTCGCTAATTTTTGCTTTTTCATTTTTTGGTAAAAATATAACGATAGCGAACATTAAAAGGCATGTTGCCTAAAAAGTTTCACAGCAAGTACCGTATTACCTCGAATAAAGCCCAGGAAACTTTATTTCTTCGTGAAGGTCCATGCTGGAGTTTTATTCAAGAAGGGAACTTCATATCCCCTACAACCGCCTCAGCGGCGGTACTGCATTTTGGCAATAGCTGGCCAGCAAAAAGATTGCTTGATTTGCGTTTAAATTTTTATTTGTCAGGGCTTATTTTTAAATTTTGCTTAGAAATGGATAAAAACAGTATATAGTTATATTATTTTTAATCTAATTATTGAATATGTTATGGAAAAATTATGCAGTAATTCACATTTAATATTTTCTGTGAATTTGAAGTTTAGGTTGTGCCGGCCCCTTAGCCATAATTTCGTTCTGCTGTTGCGGTGTTGTTATTTTTTCACAAAAACTGTTTACATTATCTAATCCAAAACATTAAGTTTCACAGTTCAATTTTTTGTCAAGGAAAGATAGACATGATGATTTCTAGGCATAAGCAAATGTTACTACAAACTTTTATTTAATCAATGAATTAAATTATTTTTTTTACTAATTATAAAATCAATAAATGCCAACTGATACATGCATATCCACTGCGCATAATTTTATCCAATTTTCATTTCACTCTGGATTTCAAAATTTATACTACCTATAAGCTGTTAAAGGTCTGGACAGATTTGAAATTTTGAAACATTCTGTGAAATATTATTAATTATTGAAAAATTTTACGCGGCAGGTACAAACTTAGTATAAGTATTAATTTTTAACAGCAAAAAAATTACCAAAAAGCGTACATAACAAGCATTTTTGTTGACGCGCGTACATTTTTCCACACGACGACATCAAGTATTATTTTACCGTATCGGTAAAATGAGGCGCGGCACACACCAAGATTTCTTTTTCAGGAGTTTTTCTAATTTCGGATACAGATCTTACATGTGTTACATGTTACAGTCTCATGTTTATTCGAGTCCGAATGTATCAAAAGACTTCGCAAAGCAGGCAGTACTACTGACAACCTGTTCGACGATTACGTTTTACGCATGTGTATGTATGTACACACGTTTGAGACTTTACCTCTGAATTTACACTTTGAACTTTGATTTAATGGAAGGAAATTTGCAAACAAAAACGCAAATTAACAAGAAATTGTTGTACCAGCATGTCTTCTAGATCGCGTCAAGAAATAATCACCTGAATATATATGTATTCGTGAAAAAGAACACTATTCTTTTTACGCGGCGGCCTCAGCCGCCGCGTATATACTATATTACAGCAGCAGAATTTAACACGTATCTTCTGCTGCTGTGTATTAATGCACTGGAGACGTAGGTAGGTCCAAAATTACATGTAATGTGTGTGCGTGTCTGTTCTTGGTGTGTGTTAATCTGTGATCTCAGTAAGTGTACAAGAGCACACAGTACCGACAGAAACAAATCGTCACAGCGCACAGATCATCGCACAAGTGTAATGCTGGTGAATATTTTATACAGAAACACTAATATGACAAAACCTGGCACAATAATGTTTCCCAGATTGTTATTAAGCACGTTAAAAACCTAGAACATCGCGTCTAAAAAATAATGGCAAACCATGCAGTTCCAAATAAGATGTAAGCAAAAGCAAGACACTATGCGATTGCCTGCCATTTGGCCATAACAAGACGTTGATGTCAGCGCCTAATTTCGCTTCGGAACACACCTTGCGGGCTCTGATCCGCCGTTTAGGAGATTATGCGTCAGAGTGAAATCGAATTTAGGTATTTATAAATGCTTTTTAGTTTTTACAATAGTTACTATAGAAACAACTGAGTACTAAATACTCCGTGAGTTCATAAATGAGCGCTGAGGTACTGTAACAAATTGATTTCATAGTTGTAAATCCACAATCACTGATTAACCCTGTAATGATCAAAGTATCTCTCTCTCTCTCTCTAGTCAACCTCCGTCGACACCTTTTAGTTTTTTTGGCCACTGCTCGGGCTACCTGCGACGTAGAGAGATCGCTAAACCACCATTCGATAGAGAGTTTGATGGTGAACAAAGCAAGATGAGGTCGATTAGGAGTCCAAGACGGACGCACCGTTTTTGAATTATAAGCGCTCAAACTTAAAAATTTGTGAATATGTAGCTGTGCGTCATGTTACGAAAAGTGTTGCTTTAAAAGTTTTGCTGCCGCGTTTTATATTCGAAGAATATCCTCGGTCATCTAAGCATGTCCCACTGAAATTTAGGTATCAACAATTAGTTTAACCTTACTCGCAAAACGTGCTTGTTGAAGTTTAATTCATTACACCACTGTATTCACACGTAAGTACTTTTACTTCTGCACATGTGAGATGTAAACAACGTTACGAATACCAACATGGATATTGTAGATACTATTGACTGCCAACCAGCCATTGTCGTTAATGTAGTATTTATGTGTAGAGACGCACACACAACAACGCATCCAGACACACGCACACACACGTACACACCGTGCTCTCTGCTTGCTGCACAGAACACGCGCATGAGCCAGCGGTAAATTCTGCAGGCTTCTGTGATGCATTGAAACTGTGCATGATTTGCATGCATCTGCAGTTTCAGTGCATCACCTGAACTTAGTATGCACGGCCGCTGAGGCGGCCGCGCAAAAATTTTTGCCCGAAATTGACCTGCACACAAGGAACTCGCAGCAATGTTTATGTCGCTGCGCTGCGACGATCGTTGTTATTTCTTTGGTTAATATAAATCGTTGACATCATTCTATATTTAATACGCTAAGCCAATACCAATACCAAGCACATACACACGCGCATACGTATAGCCGTACAACACACGCGCGCACACATGACATGCACGTCGGTCAGCTGCTGTGCGTCACATGTCATTGCAGCCTTCAGTTCGATGCACTGAAACCATGCATGATTTACATACAATTTTGGTTTCAGTGCATTGTCTGAATCAAGTATGCACGGCCGCTGAGGCGGCCGCGCAAAAATGCTGCTTGTTTCGCGAATTTTTTGCTTTATGTACGTCAAAATATTTGCCTGCGCTGCACTATTGCACCATTTTGCTATACGTGTGAAACAAGTATCGGTCTTAAATATTTGAAATTTTTGGAAAAGCTGTTGAGCTGCAGTTCACTGAGAGAGATAAACAAAAAGATTTAGTTACCAAATAGTTTGATGAAAGAGCAGGATCAAAACCAAATTGTTAGCAAGATATTAACAACAGTTTCCTGGCGTATTCATTTGAAAAGCATAATAAAGGTTATTACGTAGGAAACTGAAGGAATAACTAAATGTTACAACAGCAACAACAGTCGGTACGCAGAAATAACTAATAAATGACCATTGCCAATATAGTATCATGCACCGGCATATGCAAATGCGCGCGCGCACGTATCACAGCCTGTGTGACAGGGGGCTTTAGTCGAAGACGTTTTGATTAAAACCCCCGGAGGCTTAAATCAACGACGTTTTGAATAAAGACCCCAGAGGTTTTATTCGGGATTTATAACTTTGAGATTGCCTTGAAACGGTTTTACTTAAGACAAGGACTTTATTCGGGACAAGGGCTTTATAATTTAGGGCAAAAAAGTTAGACCATTTTTATTTAAGTTAAAGTTAAATTTAAAGTTAAAGTAAGACCATCGCTTTAATTTAAGTAAAGTTACAGTTAAAGTAAGACCTATAACTTTTTTGTAGTTAAAGTTAAAGTTAAAGTATGACCCCTAACTTTTTTAATTTTAGTTAAAGTTAAAGTTTAATTTTTTTGCCCTACTTTATATGTGGTAATACAGTATGCTGTTTTTTAAGTAACAGGCAATAAAGAAACATAACCATCACACAACACCCTGTTTTCTTCGTACAAAATATTTATCGTTTTAACTTAACACAATTAGCTATTTTTTAGCTTCCGTCTGAAGTTGATTTATGCATAAAATTATTTATTTTAAACTCTAAGCTGGTAGCTGCAAAGAGAAAAACTGAAAAAAAACATAAAAAATTTAAACTTACATACTTGTTAACTAAAAAGTTAATCTTGCCTGAACACAGTGATTGTTTTCATTTAACCTTAATTATTAAGCAAGAATAAGTACTTCAGCAATTTTAGTTTCAAAATCATAAATATCTTGGAGTTGTTGATTCCAATCATCGGGCAAGATCACTTGGTTGTCCGCTGCCAGTTTGGTTATAATGGACGTTAGAGTATCCATATAAGCTTTTTGATAGTCAGCATATAACGTTGAGTTGAGGTAGATATGCGGTTGCATGCGAAGACCGACTTCTTTAATCTGCAACATTTCTTGAACATTTTGCTAGCTTACGGGGGGGGGGGGGGAACCTAGAAAAGTGAAAATTTTAGGTTCTCCGATTCGCTTCAAATTTGCACACAATGTGGGCCCAGGGAAGGCGCATCGCGGATGTAACAAACTGGAACCAATGCTTTTGCCAATTTTTTACTAGGGGCTCCCAAAATTTAAATTTTAAGTATAAATAGACATGTAGGCGCAAAAAAAGTTGCTTGTGCTCACAAAGCGTTCCTTACTCGAAATTTTTGTTAATACTGACGAAGCTGATTTTTACATGATTCGACAGCCTAACGTCATATCTCAACCTCTATGATCCATTTTTTAAAATTTTTGCCCATGGCCTGAACTGTGACGCCAAATGTAAAATCACTCAAATTTGGTGGGCCCAAAAAACGGCCATTTTTTCACATTCGCCCTCGATTTTAAAATTGAATTGAACATATGTGAAAATAAGCAAAATTGGAGAACTTTGATTTTTGAACTGGGTAACCCCCCCCCCCCTTAAATCTAACTTATTTGTAGTCATGTACGTCCAATAATGAGCAATTTGTTGACTTTCACTAACGCCGCAGCCTTAAGAGGGCGCTCTTAGTAAATTCCATTAAATCCAATTGTAATAATTTTTTAACAGCTAAATTTTCTGCCTTATTGTGAACATTATGCAAGTAATTTTACTAAGTCTGGGGGCACCTTAGCAAATTTTATGATGCCATCAAAATTGTTTTGCAAAATTTTTAAAACGACGTAATTTTTTTCAATTGTGCGTTAACCAATTATAACAATGAATAGCTTAAATTAAAGACAATTGTCTTGCCGAGGTTACATTTTGGTCGAATTTTAGCTATGTAGTGGCGGCGAATTTTTAGTTATTTTAGATTTTATCAAAAGTGACATTTTAAAAAGCTTATTAATATTAGGTAAGGTTAATCGTAATAATTACAATTCACGAGCTTGGCACCTCCAAATGCATCTATTGTAGTAGTGTACAAAGTTTCAAAGGTTTACAAAGTTTTTGGGGATAGGTGTTTGCAGTTGACAGTAGTTTTGAAAAAATCCCTATAACCCAAATTCAGAAACCCATTTTTTTGGTACGGGAATAGAAAATAGAAATTAAATATCTGTTTTTAAGCAATTGAAGATAAGAAAATATTATCTTTAAACAATTTTTCGAACTTAAATAATTTGACAACAGTTTTCATGAGGTTTCCCCTGCATCTACCTAAAATACGGTCTACACCAATTTTACATGATTTTGTAAACTTTTACACTAATTTTGTGAATTGATACAAGTTTTAAAATCGTGAAAAGTAATCGTGTACATGATGAAATTTAGCGCTTGACACGGTTCCCTAGCAGTTCGTTGCATAAAACTGTATTAAAAAGAAGAAAAAGCCACTTAGATTTTTTTGCGATAATGATTTAAAGAACTTTTTTCGTTAAAAACAGGTTGAAAACTAATACAGCTACCCAATTATTTCAGGAAAATTAAAAGCAAAGAAAAATGAAAGAAATTTTGGTCTAAAGAAAAAGCAAATGAAAGAAAAATCAAAGAAAAAGAAAGAAAATTTGGACAAGCAGTTGACTAGCTGTCAACTCGTTACCTAACTTGAAATTAATTGCTGGTTAATTGGCCTAGGCGCATATTGATAAAAACATATAACCATATATACTTTTACACGCACACATGTGTAGCACGTACACATTCTATACATGTGTGTGGCTGTCAGTCATTAGAAAAGGGAACGGGTGAACTTTTGGTTTGCCAAAAGTGTGTTACTTGACCCGACTAGCATCTATCAACTTTTCATTGTTGAAATCCTAAAGAAAAATGAAATGGAAGAAAAATCAGATAAAAATGAAAGAAATTTGGAAGAAAAAGAAAAAGAATTTTCCTGAAATAATTGGGTAGCTGTAATGAACAAAATTTGATATCATGTACATCAATTAAAGCAATTTTAATTTGAAACAACTCTTCTGCTTGTGTTGACGCCCGGTTCAAACTTCGTGTCTGTGTTCGTGTGTTTTTTGTTATGTGGTTTTGTGTTGCTTTCGTCTTTTGTGTTTTCCATTTCATACTATTAATAAACAACACAAGGCAACAAACAAATATTTTTCAACTAAAGGGCTCAATATATTTTATTTAACAAATCAATCCGATTCTTGGATGAGAACACGTGAATTGTGTTTTGTGTTTTTGTGTTTTTTAATATACACAGGATAGTTTGTTGATAATTTGTTGAGCACAAAAGCACTAAAACACAATAACACATTAAAAATCACAAAAGTGAAATGTTCAGCATGAATATAAAAACGAAAAACAAAATCTAAAAAAACAACTCAGAACACAAAACACGAAGTACGAAACACGTGCTTTAGTTTCACTTTAATGTTAACTTTTACTTAAGGTGGTAGTTACGTTTTCGAAGTTTTTGCAATAATTAAAAAGTTACTTGATCGAACATAATCAAACTTGGCAAGGACATTGCGAATGTAAATAGCAATATTTCAGCTAATTTTGACATTGATTCAAACTTTTACGGCTAATTTATAGCTAAAAAACTGGATTTTTTGTGTATTTTTTGAGGACTTACAAAATTGTATGCAAATTTTTATGGCTCTTACACTACTCATAAAAGCCAATCAACAAAGGTCTAACCCAATTTATTTTAAGAATATTTTCAGCTAAAATATGATATATTTCTGTTAGTCGTTCTAGGCGATCCGTAACTTTGAAGTTTTTTACCTCAATTCTGACTTCTCATGCCAATATCACAAAATTACCATTAACCACTTTGCACAATAATTTACATGTACATAGTCCCTTATGCATCTATTATACCTGCAAAATTTGGTTAGTATATGTCACAGCAGCCACGAGCATTGGCAGTGTTAATAAACCACTTCAAAAATTGCAAATTTTCTTCAGTCTCCTGAAACGTCATTTTTAAAGCATTTGTCCGCCATTTTTTCAACGGGTACGGGAAAACTGTGCTTAATGTATTATTAGCTGACCCCAATGAGGCCCTATGTAACTGAATTAAAATTTTTTAAAAAATCCGTCATTTCTGAGCACAATGAGTGATTTCAGTTGAAGTAACCAATATCCTGTTCCGTTCATAAGAATGCGAAGACAGCTTATTTGACAGTAGCCAAAAAAATTTGCCCTATACCTTTTTCGAATTGAGTGAAAAGGTTGATTATTTTTTTAGTTACAGCCTACCAAAGTCATAAAAACTGCCGTTTCTTGACTTTTTAGAAAAATTCGAGGCAAACTTTTGCTCACTGTAAAAATCTGCTAAATTATTACGTTTAGTTAAGCATACCAGCAGTTTTGTAACACATCAACGTGCCTTTGGTATAAATTGCGTAATTGTATGCGGAATTTTTTACCACAGTGAAGAAATAACGAAATACGGGGAAAAATGCATAAAATTGAGCTGACGAGCTTCACCAAAATAGTTGGCGTGCACACTATGAGTAACACCGACTCTTGAAAAATTGTAATTTTGTAAAAAAATAAGTTGATTAATAATATGCAAAAGACCGCTTGTAAATTGATTTAGCAACTGCTGCAAAATAGAACATTGAAAAAAGCTGCGAAAACGTAACTACCACCTTAATTGAAAATTATTAACTGTTTTGCCCTACCAACTTTCCATCAGTGCAGCTAACATTACCGATCGATTGAGAATTAATTATTTACCTACATGCAATTTCCATTTCAGTGCATTGACTTAATTCTGAGTGTAAGCTTACCTCCAAAATATATATTCTGGAACCTCCAGAATCACGATAGAGATCAAATTGTAAAGCGAAAAAAGATGACTCGAAATCAAGCGCTATTATTCCATGAAGTTTCTCCAAACTTGGGATATTTTTTGATTTCAAATCCCAATTTGCAGTCATCAGTGGCATGCCTCCAAATTGTTGCAGATAGTTCCACAAAGGTTGCGTTTTCTGTCGTTCGTGGGCTTCTGCAGCAATAATAAATTATATATATATTTAATAACTAATTAAACTAGCTCAATATGTAATGGAGTGAATGTATGTTATAGTTACGTAATAATTTAATAATGTTTGATAGTTGGTTGGTATGTTTAACAGTAGCATGCACAAAGGCAGACTGAGCTGTGTGTTATCAGATGCGACATCTGATGCTATATGTGTGTGATGTGTTATCTAATGCTCTGAGTCCAGGGGCAACATCTAATCGGGAGTTCATTTTTTACTGCTGCGCCATAAGGGATCATTTTTTACTGCTGCGCCATAAGGGATCAGGCTTTTTTAGAATGGGATGTTTTAAAATAAGTAAAACTAAGCCGTTATGCGTGCGCCTCTGCCTATGGTACTAGGAGCGTCTTTAACTTGTATGTTACCATTAGGGTATAAAATTGCAATCGATGTACCTTGGCAAACAAATTCTATTGACAGTGGGCTATTTTTACCGATCTCACAGCTGTGGTGTCGCTCGTAAACGACTCAACCTGTCCTCAGCCTAAGAAGGCCAAGAAGATTGCCCATGGCTCGCCAATAGGCGTCACTTAGTTTGCATGTTCTGTGTATATGTCTAATGGCTTGGCTTTGGGCGGCCACCAAGTAATCCGAAGTTCACGCTGCAGGAACGGAAGGCATGGTTTTAACCCCTGACCCCGGTCACAAGATTTCGATGTCCCAATATAGGTACTCGGACACGATACGTTTCTATTATCAACCCCCTTGTTATTTTTCTGGGTAGATATCGCGTGTAAGCGTGCACGAGCACGAGATTTTATCCCACCCCTCACCCCTAGGCGCTATTTGCGCTATTTGCGCTATTATAGTGTCTAGCTCAAGAACGCTCCCCCCACCCCCCCCCCCGCCATTTGCGCTATACACGCTACGACAGGCTATAAGTGCTATTTTTTAAGCGTATGAAAAAAAGCGCTTATAGCACTTTGATGCGCCATCGTTGTGCTATATGCGCTATTTTTTATATCGTCGACCAGAACACAAACAAAAATTTAAAAATATTCTAATTCTATTATTCTAATTTATTGAGAGACCGTAAACTTACGAAAAAGTACAAAAATTTTCATTAAATTAGCCAATAGCACAGAATAGCGCCTAAATAGCGCAAATAGCACCCTCAGGTGCTATAAGCGCTATTTGTAAGCCTCCGAAAAAAATAGCGCTTATAGCACTATTTTGCTATAAGTTGTGCGCTATCGTTGTGCTATATGCGCTATTTATGCACTATTTTTTATATCGACGTCCAGAACACAAACAAAAGTTTTAGAACACTTTCAAAATTCTTTTTGTTTATTGAGGAATCGTGTACCTGCTAAAAAGTACAAAACTTTTCAATAAGTTAGCCAATAGACAAAATAGCGCCTAAATAGCGTAAATAGCACCCTCAGGTGCTATAAGCGCTATCCAAGATCAGCATCACTATTTAAAGGGAAATTAAGACAAACACCAATAGGCCAGCGTAGCTCAGTTGGTAGAGCGTTAAGCTAGCAATCTAGCAAATCCCCCTTGGCCATTTTTTGTAGAAGTTTTATCCATATCCAAAAAAATAGCATATATAGCACCTTCGATAGCGCTTATAGCGCAAATAGCGCATATAACACTCCCAAAAAGCGCTATAGCGCAAATAGCGCATATAGCACCTTCGATAGCACTCCATTTGCGATAGCGCATATGGAGTGCGCTTATAGCAAACTCCATAGCGCTTATAGCGCATATAGCGCATATAGCGCATAAAAAAAGCGCTATAGCACAAAAAGTGCTATTTCGATTTCGCTTACACGCGTTCGTTACCTGTTTCTGGTTAGACTTGACTGGGCTGTTGCATGCGTGTGGGCACTGTGTAGTTTTTTTGTCTGTGTATTTCAAGTAAAAGTTTACTGCAAACGTAAATCAGCTAGTGAGGAGGGTAAACGTTTGACAACTTATTTGACAAAATATTGACAGTATTTACATAAAATTCTGACGGATTTGAAAAATCTATAATCGTTATGCGAACAAAGCAATCATGATTTGATGAAAACGCAGGATCTATGGGGCTAGAAGTTTATCTGAAAGTGAGGTAAAGGTGCTGTTAACTTGAAAGGTGGTAAAGGTGACTTACAGTTTAAGTGGAAAAAGACTCAATTTCGTAACACAAGACTCAAGTGATTTTGGGTCAGTCGATCTCGACGAGCCACATAATGGGGGGGGGCTCCAAACTCCCCCCAAAGTTTGAAATTCCGGGACAATCCTTTGACCTACCTTGTACGGGGTCCGTAACAAGTTCCTCCTGGAGCTGAGAAAACTAAAGTGAATTTGCTCCGCCTATCCAGTAAATACTCAATAATTTAACAAGAAACCCAAGAAAATTCCTTTACCGGATTAAACGGACTAGATTACAGATTGGTTTGCAATAACAAATGATTTCGTTCATAAATCTAGACATTATTTCGTATGCAAAGTAATACAACACATACTACAATTCCACAAAATTTTGTAATTATATCTTGAATTTAAGATGAGTTCTGAGGCAAACAATTTTTAATCTTGTCCGTTTAATCCGGTAAAGGAATGAGCCCATAGAAAAATAATAACAATAAGTTGCAGGCTCGATCCATACTTACAGGCGTATGAACGTTCAGACGGCAAAATGACGAAAAATTACGGCTAATCTACTGCACTACGCTGTTGGTGACGTCATTGTGCAGGCTGACCGGACATAAGCTGTATGTATGAGTCTAGCCTAAGAGTATGTGTATTACTTGGTGACGTCATTGTGCAGGCTGACCGGACATAAGCTGTATGTATGAGTCTAGCCTAAGAGTATGTGTATTACGCTTACAACCGATTCTTACTAGAGGTATCGTGCTTATTCATGCGGCAAAATTACGAAATAATCACATTACAATTTGATCGAATGCACTCTAGGTGGTGTGATTATTTCGTAATTTTGCCGGCTGAGCGGACATTTACGGTTGTTTAGTATGAATCGACCCTTGTTAGAGGCCATCTTCTAAGACCAAAATTTTCGATCCTGTAAGCCGGATACAGTCGCCAGTGTGTTACTAGTATTCGTCTGCTTTATTTCAAATGAGCAATACATCAAGAAGCACGACAGGCCACAGCTTTGAGTCCTCACCATTAGTACCCTAAATGCCCTTTACAGAGCAAATGATGTACCCTAAATGCCTTTTACAGAGCGAATGAATGACATTAAAAAGTATTAGTGTAGAAATCCAGGTTTCTTTTCTGGTCAACCAAGCTCCCAGTTTTTGCACAGCAGGATCTATACTTTTTAAATAAGTTTGTAACATTGCTTATACCACATGCACATTGGCTCAGAGGCACAGGCCACAGAGTATGACTATGATAATAGGTATCTGGGACAGTATCAGTCTGGGTTTGTCTTGAGTTTGAGTAAGTTGATCTAAGAGTCTTATTAAAAATTGGAATTACCGGATTAGATTCAACTTTATTGCGTCAATAACGCAGCGTCAGTTAAACGTAATTTATTGAAACTTAGCACATACCGGGGTACTGTATGTGATCCATGTGGGGCAAAATTTCAGCCGGCTCGTTTCATTTTGTGCTGCGCTTTTAGCAAAATTAATTTAAATCTAATCCGTTAAATACAATTTTGGATACGACCCTAAGATACTTAGAACCCAAATTTGTTTTAGGCTAATTTGCACAACTTAAATAACAGCCGTATGTGCGTTCAGACGGCAAAATGACAAAAATTACGTCATACATGCTGGCTGATCTACTGCACTACGCTGTTGGTGAGGTCATTGTGCAGGCTGAACGGACATAGGAGAATAAGTATGACTCAATACAATACCTACTACATACAAGGCAAAAAACAAAACAAGGGCAAAAGGGAGGTTGTGAAGCGAAACTAATTTTAAGACAAACCAACTGCAGAACAAAAGTAAATGTAACCCAAGAAATAATTGGACAGTAAAGTACCCTAGCAATTACAATTCAATAAGCAATAAATTTGCACTTTTTGCACTTTTGCATTTTTTCAGCGGTTAAGGACAAACTTTGCTTAGTGTAATACTAAATGACCCCAAAAATGTCCTAGTTCACTCAGTTTAATTTTTTTTACAAATCCGTCATTTCTGAGCACAATGAGTGATTTAGTTGAAGTGACGAATATCCTGACGGGTTTAAGGGAATGCAAAGAAAGCAAATTTGATAGCAGCCAAATAAATTTCCCCGATACCTGGTTGAAATTGAGTGAGAAGATTGAATATTTTTTAGTTAGAGCCCACCAAAGTCATAAAAACGGCCTCTGCTTGACTTCTTAGTAAAATTTGAGGCAAACTTTTGGTCACAGTAAAAATTTGCTGAGTCACTACGCTTAGTTTGGCATTCTACAACTTATACAACACATAAAAGTGACACATGTGTAAAACACTTGACAGTATGCGGACGTTATTTACCAAAGCGAAAAAATCCGTCAAATTCTGCTGATAAGTTTCACCAAAAGAGTTGGTGTATACGCTATGGGTGTTATCGACACTTGAAAAAATTGAATTTTGTAAAAATTAAAATGGTTGATAATATGCAAAAGACCGCTTGTAAATTGATTCAGTAATTGTTACAAAATATGACAATGAAAAAAGATGAGAAAACGTAACTACCATCTTAAGCGAATTAGCAATGGTGATTTCGACTTAAGCCCGGTTCATAGTTGTCCGTAAGGGCTGTCCGTGTCCTAAGAGTAGTTTGATTCACAGTTGTCCGGATGTCCGCAAGAACGTGTCCGTTAGTGTCCGTAAGGGCTATATAGATGTCCGGAAGTCAAGTTGAATTCAGTTCAACTTTTGTCCGTGTCCGCAAGGAATTAGCCAATCAAATTGTAGCCTTCATAGTCACATGTACGTGTGTGCACCTGAAATTCCTCCGCGCATAGTAAAATGATGTAATTTAAGCTCAGCAGCTTCATTTTAGTGTGCTTAGAACGTTTTTATTGATTTTTTGAAGCTTGCATTCCAATACACTTGGTACACTGCAGAATATGTAGGCGTTATTTTATATGCAAACGCACTGTCGGACAAGTATGAATTAATGCTGCTGACGGTCACGGACACGGACAATTGTTGCGGACAACCTTCCGAACACGGACACGGACTTGGACAGGGACAACTACGGACACTTCCGGACAACTAGGTAGAAACTATGCTTTATGCTTTTATTAATGTCTGTAAAATTTTGTGACTGAAATCTGACCTTGTTCTAATTTTTTGCAACAGTTTAGCCCAGAAACGTGCTAATGGATTGCCAACAATTGAATAAAAAAATCATCTGTTCAGTATAATTAATTTGATTTAAGTAATTTAGCTACTACAATGGCGAGGTACATGCAAATATTCAAATGCTCATGAATTTTTTACACGCTTGACCGTTTTACAACTAAAACATAGCAAATTACAGTACCGCTCAGATTAAAGACCTACTGCTGCCGGCTTCGGCATCAAAATTTGAGGGCATCGATGGCAGCATCACTCTACTTCAGCATCATTAATGCCGAATTCACTGAAGCATTAGTGACGTCAAATGCTCGGTTAGCTTGAAAAGCGTGAAAACTAAGGTAGCAGCTGGACCTAGGCTATTTCTCTCATTACGGGACTAGCTAATTTAACTGCCTCAATTTACTACGGCTACCTACATTTCTTCTTGATGCTTGGGCCAATATTCCGCCTGGCCGGGCAGTGAGTAAAAGTTTGTCATGCAGTTGGTTTTGGTTATGTGTAACCTGCTGACCACTGGCCGCGTGGAGACGCATGGACACAGGAGGGGTCACATAAGATAATGATTTTTTTGCAAAAAGTTTCTGTTTTACATTCAAAGTCGGTCTATTTGGTTTGTTTTTCATTGTCGCATTAGAATCCGTTCAAATGTAAGGTAATGTACCTGAACCTGACTATTCAGTTCCACCAGAATACCAGTTCAGAGTCAGCTAGTAGCCTGATATAACTTTGCGGATGCAGGTTTATAGTTTATAGCGGAAACAAGCACTTTAGTCGACGAGCGTATTTTTTCACACGATGACAGTCAGTATTATTTTACCGTTTCGGTAAAATTTAGCGCGGCGTGCACTAAAATTTAAAACCTGTGCAGTAGGTACAGTGTTCGACAAGATTCATCAGCATCAAAATCAAGCACTGTAAAAGTCAATTGTGGTGCTGGCAAATCACGTATTACTCTGCGCTGAACCTTAACGCCGTTGCTGTACACTAAGAGTAGGCAATGGGTCGAACAATTCGACCTCACACGACTGACGACAAGCTGTGAAGCTATTATGTACTAAAAGTCCCTGAATACCTTATATACTTTAGTCACTTTAAAATTTTTAAATGTTAGCTTTTAGACTTCATAAAAAGGTTTATGAAGGTGCAAAATATTTTCGGCTATTGAATTTGTTGAAATCTCGACTAGGCAACAACAAACAAAAAGCAGGGCGCAGAAAAATCATCGGTCACAAAACCATGACCTGACCTAACCATACGTAGGCAGGTGGCTAATTTTGTTTGTCTCCACTATGCACTGACTAGCTGACACAAACAAAGACCGCTTGTTACCTACGACACACACGCTCTTGCGCAGACGTGGCACATACACACGCACGCACATACGCACACACATACAGACAATATACGCACAGTGCAAGTTACGTATTCTGGCTAGCTGCTGTGCATATCTCAGTGCACCAGCGCAGTCAAAACCTTCAGTTCAATGCACTGAAACTAAGCATGATTTACATGCAATTTTGGTTTCAGTGCATTGACTGAAATTAGTATGCACGGCCGCTGAGGCGGCCGCGCAAAAAAAGACTAGTTAAAGTTGTAGAGAAAATATAACATTTGACTCACAACTCACAAGCTTGTAAAATTTACGAATTGTTACAAAAAGTTTGCAGCAAAAAAACCGTTTTATTGCATATTGAAAAATAAATTTTAGAGCAGGTATCACTTTTTTTATCAATTTAGTGATTTTAGTGATTTAAGCATTCATAAAGCTACTTATTGAAAAAGTTAGAAAGTTATCAAATAAACTGAAAACTACATTTCACTCCTTTGTGATTCAAGCATTTTTTAGAATCCCTAATTTTCATGGCATTAGGAGTTGAAAAATTTTCCTTCTCCACAAGTTTAACTTGTCTTCTTTTCAAAACTAAGAAACCTGCACCCACAAAGTCATATCGAGCAATGGGGGGACTCCGGTGGAACTGAACAGTCAGGCACATTATTTTAGATTTGACCGAATTTTATTGCAACAATAAAAACAATACAACTTACCGAGCTTGAATGAAAACCAATCAGAAACTTTTTACAAAAGTTCATTCTTTTGTGGTCCGCCTGTATTCATGCGTCTGCACGCGGCCAGTGTTGAAAGGTCAGCAGGTCACACATAATAAACACCAACTACTTGACAAACTTTCAAGCTAGGTTCATACTCGTCCTTGTCCTAGTCCCTATCGTTTTGTCCTTGAGCGATTCCGAAAAAACTGCCTGGCCAAATAAGCAAACTTTTTGTCTGAATAAAGTTGGGGCGACTCCCACATCGTTTGCAAAAAATAATCCGGAACGCCTGTGTCATTTATTCACAGCAGCGGACCAAAATTTATCCTTGTCCCTGTCCCTGTATCCTTACTCACAGCCCGGCCAAACGAAATATCGGCCCAAGCCTCACAAACAAATGGAGGTAGCCGTAGTAAAGTGAGGCAATTAAATTAGCTAGTCACGTAATGAGAGAAATAGCCTAGGCCCAGCTGCTACCCTAGTTCTCACGCTTGTCAAGCTGGCCGAACATTTGACGTCACTGATGCTTCAGTGAATTTGGCATTAGTGATGCTGACGTAGAGTGATGCCGCCTTCGATTTGGACGCCGAAGCCGGCATCAGTAGGTCGTTGATTCTGAGCGGTACTATACTTGAGGACGAGTTAAAAATAAAACATATATAATTTGTAGGGTGAGTTACAGAAATTGGCTATGGTGACATCGATGTAATTTTTTATCCGCGACACACCCTTAATATTCCTAAAGGAGATGTAGCATTTCTACATCAGTTGGTCAATGATTATAACAACGCTTTAGTTTCACACCTGTTCCAAGTCGGCAATCGCATCACCAGAGCAAATTTACTGAAACCAACCTATATACAAAAGGAGATTTTTTATTTCAAAAAGCGTTTAGCAAGCAATTTGCCACGTTTTTGGTCTACGTTGATGCAAAAAATTAGAACTACGCAAAGAAAATTTTACAGACATTTAATGAAAGTATAAGTAAAATTACTGTAGCTACATAACTTGCTTTACGTACCAAGCCATATTCGTGTTCCACACGCGTTGCAGGTAGTTAGCTGTAATTATTGTCTACAATTTTGCAAAAAAATTGCAGCTCTGCCAATGACTAAATTTTTTTATAATCACTGAGTGCATTTGTACATCGAAATTGTCGTAGCTTATTTGCATTATTTAGCAAGTAAATATTGGTAGAGACGTTTTTTTTCAAAATTAGGCCTGTAGTTTGCTAAAGTGTTATGATTTGGGGGTCACCCCCTGGTCGAGGCAGGTCCTCTCGCACTCTTACAGACACATACATCTTCAAAATTCATTCCTATTCACATTTCATAATCGCAAATTTAAGCAAAGACACGCGTTTCTTCATTTTTATATTTGGCAGTTTTCGAGACTTCGTAGCGCTCTGTGTAGCACCCTTGAGTTCAGAAATTACTAGAAAGATGACGTGGAAAGGGGGGTGGCGCCGATGCACTGAAACGGGGATAGGTATTTAGGGACTCGCGCGCCGATTGAGACTAGGGATAGCTTCCCCATGAGTTTAGGGACCGAAATGAGCTAGGGTTTTTACTCGTTTTCCTCTATTTTTGTTATTTGTTATTTCGACCTGCAATAAATATTTTTAATTTGGAAGTTTTGTGTCGTCTGCAATTTTGACTGTGTGTTGGGTGTCTTGTAGGGCTTTGCAGCTATTGCGGGACTTCACCGCGTCGGTCCCGGACCTGAGTGAGGGCCGGAGAACTGAGCTTTAGGCCGTTTGTTACGGTCTTCAACCGTTAGATCACGTTCTATTTGGGCTCGGGCGCACGGTCACGTTCGCCCTCGTGTCCATCGCCTTCAGGCCTAAATTCCAAGAGCCCCGTAGTTCGTGGTTTAACAAAAGCATGAGTTTTTATTCATGGGAAAAAATTTCACTATGTATGTTCGGAACCTAAAAAATTTTTTGAGCTAATTACATGATCTTTGCGTTCTATGTATATTCGGGTCGATCCAATTTTTGAGCACATAAAAGAATTTATACACGGTCTAGCAACTGTGAACAAATTGTGCAAATGTTTATCTAACTGGCTTGATTTTGATGTAAACTTCATTCAAATACAAGTATGTAGTCAAAAGTTACAGCACAAAATACAAAGCCATTCCACGTGACTAAAGTGT
Source organism: Trissonchulus sp. WLG1_4 (assembly GCA_030248245.1). NCBI lineage: Eukaryota > Metazoa > Nematoda > Enoplea > Enoplida > Ironidae > Trissonchulus > Trissonchulus sp. WLG1_4. The sequence continues at coordinate 80,342 of JASANF010020276.1, read as the reverse complement.
AAAAATGTAAAACTTTTTAAAAATATTACTTTTTGACCCATCGGGACCAAGTTCGTCTTTCAGAGTGACAGAAGAAAGGCGATACAATGAGTAAATACGGAAATGTGTTACTTACTTACTGTAAGACTTACTTTTAATCGTGTAGACGCAAACGTGTACATAAATAAGACATAAAACATGCTAGAACTTACTCTGTAGGCATATGAAACTAGCGAATAGATGAAGTAAACTCTTTTGCGATGTATATTAGTCTCTGAGAACGGTAAGACGAAACAGTTTGCAACAAATGCATTGTGATTCTATATAAATTTAATTACATATAAAATAAATAACAAAATAAACACATAAACAATTTCTGTGTGTTGGCTTACAAGTTCATACCATAAAAAAATTTTATGCACAAGTATTTCAAAATGTTAACCGTCAGAAAAACAGCTTATAAAGCACAACAAAACGGGTATATAAAGAAATGAGGACCCACAATTCAGCAATATAATGGCGCTATTCAGCGAAGTATATATGTTTTTTGAAGGAACAGCCTTGCTCCCCAACAATTGACTGTAAACTTGAACTGATTCTAATGTGACCCTAACGCAGACAGCAGTAGTAGTCGGAACACAACTGGTTTACTCAACCATCAGGCAACAGACTGACTTTACCAGACCAAAACACATTACAACAACGTTTCCCCTTAACGATGCTAGTCATAACTTAGCATTACATTCCAGCCAAAACATGCCTTTTTTGAGGGGCGATAAGCTCCAGAGCAATTTTGAGCTTTTGCCCTTACGGCTACCGTAGGGCCGCAGCGGCACTTGTTTACGCATTTACAGTTAAATGTAAAGCTACGTATGGTGTTTTTAACAGCATGTGACACTAATTACAAACCTATATCCATACAATGCTTGTAAAATTCTTTTGTAACTTTTTCCGCTTTTGAGATGCCTTCAATATTTTCCAAATCTTTCACAATTCCTGAAAATAATAGAATTAAGTGGCAGTAGCAATTACACAAGAAATCAAATAGCGCACAGCTTGCGCTGCGTTAATAAGAGGTGACCTCTACTTTTATTGTAGTGGCAAAACCTAAATGTTATAAACCTGTTCGGTGGCAAAGTTGAGTTTGACTTTGTCAGTCCAAGACTTTGAGCTGAACTTGCTAAACGAACATGTGTTTTAACACATTGAAGAGGCGAAAAAATATCAAAACATATTAATTACATTATTTTTTGACAGCGGTTCATTTTGATAAACCGAAGTGAGAACTGGCACAAAAATTTAAACAATAAAGCTTATTATTTAAACACAATTTTTGTTGTCTCATGTGGCTATGTATTTTATTTTACTTTTAGCCATAAATTTCAAGTTCATCCTCTTGTCTTGCACAGATAAGACTGTAGCGATTACGTAAATTTGTAGTTTTTTATGCTTCATTTCAATAATTGTTTTTATGCTTTTAATCTGTTGCCAAGATGGCTATAACTGATTTGATGCTTATTAATAGCTTTTAAAAGTTTGTACAATATTGTTTTATCGCCAGTAACAATAAATCTACTCTAACATTTTGTGGTCAGTGTAAATTTGCTTTGCGCGCACAGTGTTCTTTTTTACAACTCAGTATCTCGATTAAAATATGCATTTTTGTATTTTCAGAAAAGAAACGCTCGCAGTTACCATTACTGGTAAAACTCCTTGGTGGCATCAAGACGGCGCCAAACTATTTCAAGTGAAAGTAAAGCTCGCTGCAAATCCAAAGTAGAAAATTGGTTGCGTAGTTTACCAGTTGTGAAGCGAAAATAAAAGAATTCGACTAGCGCTTTGATCGCGACAAATCACAAATGCTGTGCCAGAGAACTGAAGAAAAAGGTTACGACCATCAATAAAAAGAAACGATTGGTCAGTGGTCAACGGTGCAGAAAATTTGCAATAAAAGCACACCATGGCACAAAATTGCATCGAAGTGTGACACATAAGAAGATAGCCACGACTACTGAAGATGATCAATGCAGCATTCGACAGCATCATTGGTGGTCCTTGCCGAAAATTGCCAAACTACAGTCAGTTAAAGCAACGTCTCTTGTTCTTGCGAAACATAATCCATTGCAGAAATGTGAAGAAAAAAGCGCCAAACATAAAAAATTGGCTGTGAAATACAACAACCTGCCCAACCCGTCAGTAAAAGTGTTTCCACCACCAACGAAAAAAAACTAGTAGATAAGCCGTCACGTACCGTGCAACCTAACGGGCTTGCTTTTACAAAAAAAGCAGCAGAGAAGGTAAACGACAGAGAATAGGCAAAACAAATGAGAAAAACAGAAAAGAAGGAAAAGAACACATCATGTAAATCAATCAACAAGAAATCAAGCAAAAAAGAGCCTCCATTTGAAAAACAAGGTACCGCCAAAACCAGTGTCCAGCTGACACCACAACCATTGCACTTGGCAAAAAATGACAACGTAATTGCAAAACAAAAATGCCTCATCCAACCGCAAATAAAAGCTGTCGTTTTCAAGGTGCCTGCCAAAACAAGTGAAGTTTCAGTTGACAGTGAACTACCAAGATTGCGTGCCAATGTTAGACAAAACATTGACATCGAAAATTTTGAGGCAACCGAAGGCAGTCAACGAACAAACCCAACTGTCTTTGGCCCTGAAATTCCTATTGAACAGAAGGGACAAAACCAAAATTCAGAAACAAACGATGTTTCGGTTTTCAAAAAATCAAGAAAGAAAGGACACAAACGGGGAGGAATAGGTTCATGTACCCTAAATTTGGGTCATGATGTGACACAAAATGGACCTAGCGGATCCGCAGCAGGAGTATTCAGTCGACTGGCGCTCTATTCAGCTATGATCTGTTGCTGCTTATGCTCCATTACCACTGCCTCAGCAACCTCTTTGTTTCCAAACCCCTTGGTGTGCCAAACAGAATTGAATTGTTAAGTGTGGACGATTCCAAAATTTGTCACTTGTAGTCCGCCTGACCTCGGATTTGGCAAAAAACAGCATCAGAACAACCATGGAGCTTTACAAGAAAAATATAATGCAGTATAAAAGCAATGCATGGGTTTGTCGTGAAGTTAGACAGCAAGTGCAGACCTTCACCTGTTTTTTTCGCTGACGAACGACTCGAAAAAGAAGAAACAAACGACGAAGTTGTGTCGTTGAATGAACGCCGACAGATGATTCAGTACGAAAAGTGCCGTTCAGGACAATTGCTTTCCATGGGAAACATCTGGGCAACATCCAACAAACTTGAGTGGTACTTTCCTGGAGGTGGCTGACACTGCTGTAAATGGAAGAAATTTGAAGTTACGAATTGCATGCTGTCTTTAGCAAAAGTTTATAAACGACATCAAATTGATAAAACATAGTCAAACGTTGGACATACAGGCAACTGCAACTATCGAACCGGTTATTGTCTGCTAGAGAAAGGACAATTACTTGTGTGGAAACTCAATTTGACAAAAATGTGTGAATATGTGCCTTGGAGAGTTATGAAGGGACAGCAACTTGGCGATCAATGGCTTTCGGAAGACGGGACGTTAGCGCTAACATGGAAAAACAATATTCACATAGCCGAATGCCAACCAAAATCAGAACTGCAGGTCAGCGATCAAGGTATTGCTTTCAAGATTATACAGCAAGAACAAGCAAGAAGTGTTGTTCCATCTGTGCAAAAGTTGAGAAACTTAGTGCTCAACGGGTCACTCAAGCGCACAATGCGTAATAGCGCAAAACTTGTAATGGTAACATCGGACCTGTTGGCGGCTAGCCTACGAGCACTGGAAATCAAAAAATCAACACAAGAAAGCTAATGACATTTTCTTTTTTACATGCTTTAGCGGCTACACGCAAATCAATGAACCACCAAAAGCAGACAGTGGTAGCACTTCTGTTAGGTAATCCAACACTCTCGATTGGTACTATCGTCAGCTACCAATGCATCAGTTAAAAGTAATGAAGCTTAACTAGATATTAGTGCAACAGATTTGTCATCAAAGACAGGGTATCAGCCGTATACAATTAACTCAGCAACTGGAGTAACAGAATCAGTGCTTATTCCGGTGTTAGTGGAAGGTCAACCATTCAAAACTCTTTTTGACAGCAGAAGCACAAATCACACTGATTTCACAGAAAGCTGCAAGTGCATTGCCTTCGTGCCCTAACAGTCAGAAGACTCCACGCCTAACTGACCGAGCTCTGTCAATAAAATCTGCATCAGGACATACAATGACATTGGTTGGAATATTCTACACATACTAAACTGAAAGGAGAAATAGCTATAGCAGAAATTTCATACGACGTGATCATTGGAAAGGATCTCATTGAAGCATTAGGTCCAGTAACACTAGACCTGCAAACGGGGAAACTGAATTTCACCGACGGAAGACTAGCAAGTGAAACTATCTTAATCAAGGTTGCGTCGTGCCTCAAGAGCTGATAACGGATCAAGGACGGAATTTGACATCGGAAGTAATAAAGAAAGTCTGCAAACAACTGGGCATCAAGAAACTGCAAACATCGCCGTACCACCCTCAGTGTGACGGGATGGCAGAACAGTTTAACAGGACTTTGGAGAAAATGGAAAATGCAGAGTATGTACGTTAGCAATCGTTAGGATAAATTGGAATAGGCTTCTGCCTTTTGATGTTTTTGCCTACAGAACCAGCATACACAAATCCATTAACGAAACCCCGTTTTTATGAACAATTTCGTGATATGGTGCTTCCATTGGACGTTTGTATGCTAGTAAAAGTACCACTGTATGCTGATTATGATGATTTCAAGGCTGAAGTTGCTATCAAAACGGCAAAAGCATGGGAACTGGCAGAGAAATTCCTTCAACAAGCGCAAGAGAAACAAAAAATATCATGACAGAAAAAGTGCCAAGCATGCCTTTATAGAAGGGGATCGGATAATGCTGTTTGTACCACCAGAATCTCAAGGCAGAACAATGACTCACGACTCTGGATGGGTCCTTACAGAAATTCACAGATTACACCAGATTGAACCTTCGCTGAAATCTTGCCATGCTCTCGCCGAGGAAACCAAGCAGCTAAACGAGTGAATGTACGAAGACTCAAAAGAGTTCCAGTGGCACCAGGACTGATGCCACATGTCCGCAAGACAGAAGCAATGCGAACGATGATGTCGCTGTGTTGGATGAACCGATAAACGAACTTTAAGACAAGTAAGTGGTTACGGCTCAACCGAAGGACATTCCAAATAGTGTTCCTGTGATGGATAAACCGACAAACAACCCCCAGGACGAGGACGTGGTTACGGCTCAACCGGAGGACTTTCCAGATGCCTCTGATCCTGCCGCAACCAGTGCCGATGCGCAGCCAGCTCAGGCGCCAAAAGCAGCACACCTATAATTTTTGCGACGTAGGAAAAACAACGAGAAATAATTCCAGAATACCTAGACTGACTGTTCTACAGCACTGAACTACTATTGCACATAGACACAGCTACTACATATATGACTAATCTTATGTCTTATCCTTATACATATCGCATTTTTACCGTATTGTCTCAACCGCTACTATTTTATGTAAATTATATCATATCAATCATATTATATACACTTAAAACGTATTTTTATTCAAAACTTCAAAACATTTTTAACTCATGTCACCTTTCTATTTCTACACTTCAAAATTAAACTTTACATTCGGTGGCCAGCGTGGGGCACCAAATGTAATATGGCGCGAGCTGTTAGAGTAGATTTATTGCAACTGATGGTAAAACAATATTGTACAGACTTTTAAAAGCTATTAGTAAGCTTCAAATCAGTTATAGCAATCTTGGCAACAGAAGAAAAGCATAAAAACAATTATTGAAATGGAGCATAAAAAACTACAAATTTACGTAATCGTTATAAGACTTTTAACAACTAAGCTAAGCGTTTGTTTTGTATTTTTCTGTACGTTTATTATAAAAAAACTGCCCGTCCCCCGCCTTTTGGCTGAATATTATATAGTTCTTCTTGGTCAACCCACAAGAAATAACAGCAGTGTGAACTCATAAAAATATGAGGCATCTCACTTAAAGTGAGTAAGTGACCTTTGATAGACAGCTGACCCGTAGTTTATGCTTGGCATCAGTGATGCCAGGCTGGCGTCATTGCTGCCAAATGGCGTCATTGCAGCCGACGCCGAAGTCACTGCTGCTGATTCCGACGTCATACTAGGTGAATTTCGATCTGTACTGTATAAGTAGAAAAAATGAATTAGTAATCCAACAAATGTATTCTTACGCTTGATTTTTTTCTCTACAGTTTCTTCCATCTGTGCCAAGAAGGAATAGTGGCCATATCCATCGGGCATATCTGTCTTGGCAATCCAACTTCCGCAGACGTACTGGTAAAAATCATCGCACGGATTCACAGAAAAATTCATGGTCTTAAGAAGGTTGTGAGCTGAAACACGAAAACAAATTAAACAAGCAGAATCTGCGGCAAAACCTTCAGAAAGCACACAGTATACACTTAAGAACTTACATTGACCAGAGGCCATCGTAAACATGTTGGGTCAGCGAAAGTACTCCTAACCCGATTTATGTTTTATAACAAACGTGTCTTTTGCATCCACTGAAACTGCAGTAGATGAAGCCTGCATCACCACGGCCCGCGGCCCGGCCCAAATTTCTGCAAATTATATATAGTCCCCGTGAAGGCGCAGGTGTAAGAAACTGGAACTATTGGGTTTACCATTTTTTACTAGGAGTTCCGAAATTTTCAATTTTAATTACACATCGCGCAACATAACAGTTAGTTGTGTGCACGAAGTGTCCCTTCGCCCGAAATTTTTGTGAATACTACCAAAGTTGATTTTTATATGATTTGACAGCTAATAAGCTCTGTGATTCATTCTTTAAATTTTAATCACAGCATGTGAAGTAAGGCCAAATGTTAAGTCACTCAAAGGCCCAAAAAACTACCTTTTTACAATTTTGCCATTGATTTCCAATTTGAAACCATACAGCGAAAGTCCGGACAATACTGATTTGTCCATACATGTTTGCTAGCACTATGCCGAGCTTCAATGTGGTTGTTAATATCTGGTCCGTGCTAAAACTTTTTAACGAACAATTTATCGACTTTTTTGCATCCCTTTGCCTATGTAGATACACTGACAAACTGAAAAACCAAAACGGCACCTTTAAACTTAAATAATCTTTCCTGAGGCAGAAGTGCGTTTGGGGAGTAACATAAGGTATTTGAAAATTAAATTAAATTGAGACCCTGATTTTCGATATGGGTGTAGCCCTTTTAAGTGTAATCAATTTTTAGTGACTATTCTGTGTCACCTTAGAAGCAGGCTATACTGTATTGTGATTGTAAACGCAAAAATTACGCAATTACTATTACGCAGAAACATTGACTACAGGCATAAATTGGCCTTACCAGCTTCAACACAGCCAGGAGTGACACAAACGTTGTCGGCAGTCGTCACAATGGCGCCATCCTGAGCAACGGCTGGAGCCGTCTCAGTCGTGTGGAATCCGGTGGTGACATTTGCGAAACATTGAAACAACTGGTATATTCTCTTTAAGAACATTTCTGATACTGGGACCTGGAATAAACAAGCAACAGTTTGCTGCTGCTGATGACTGAAAAGACTGATGACCGGTGGAGCAAACCGCAAAAAATAACAATCCACTTTGCCAAAGCAAAGAGCTGGATTTGATTCATACGCGAATCAAACGGGATAAAAGCGAAATAGTAGTTGCCAAATTTTTCCCCAAAAACAGATGGTAAATTTCAATTGGTGACTTGTTCATTTTCACGGAAATATAGTTGAAAAGGTAGCGAACACATACTAACAGGATACTTGTGCACACTGCATTTTAAACCATGTTTATGAAAACGTGTGAGGAGCAGTATTTGGCTTTATTTTCCGCCCAGCTATTTCGCCAAGCCCAATTTTTATGCGAACATGCGCGTACGGTTACGACTACCTATGTAGGTAAAATGGCTCAGCTTACTTACTTACATATCTCACCCTGCATTGTAATATTGTAATATCATTTTTGTGCAAAACATGTTTCTTTAAAAACTTGCAATGTCTATATCAAATTTGATTATGTCCAATCAAGTATTATTTTAATTTTTGCTTAAAACGTTACGTAACTACCACTTGAAGCAAAGAGCTGGATTTGATTCATACCAAAATCCAACGGTTTAAGACCGAATAGTTGTTATTTACTTTTTCTTCGGGAACAGTTTGTATAATTCACGTGGAGACTAAACTACCTAAGAGCTGGATTTGACTTGGATTTGACTTGGCTGCTAAGAGCCAAGTGATATGGCTTAGCACTGACAGTGAAACGCAAAACAATCAACTTAGGATCAGACGCATTTCGCGAACACACTCGTGTTCACGTAGATCCGCACAATTACACTGAACAAAATACACACAAACGCACACACAACCTGCACCAAGCTAAACGTTGGATTTCAGTGTTGTAAAGAAGCCTGCTGCAAAAGTTTCTACAGGCATCATCATATAATTAGACACACACGCACACACACCTATTGTTAATTTCATCACACAGCCTTACGTTTCGATCCAGGGGCATCATAAGAACCTGTTGCGGTGTGCCGCAACAGGAAAAAGGGATTTTGATGGTTTACTCGTGACATGTGATGTGAGTACGAACTGACAAATGAAATGCGCCAGGTCTGGTATATCGAGCCCATGGCTTATTCTGGTACCTGTTAAATACCTACAATATAATAAGGGCTTTGATGGTTTACTTTCTGTATTAAGAGCACGACCGACGCAGTTGACATGTACTAGGATCCCCGCACTCAGATGTATGAAAATTGGCTCTATCTTGCTAGAAACTAAAGTATGACAACTTTAAATCACAGCACGACTCAAAATTTGAAGTTAGAATCCAACTTTGAAATATAGTCAAAGCTGGCAACAGTCGAGACCACAAACTTCAGATTAGTACTCTTAAGGGGGTAGTGTTGCGAAAGCAGTTTTGCTCATAGGCTGTGAAAATAGAACTTTTTGTTTTGAAGTAGTACATTCAATGAGAAGCTAGTCCAACGTTGTATGGTATCAAATAATTACTGCCAGACATCACACTATCAATAATGACAAATATCTTGGACCAATCGTCATTAGTAAGCCAGACATCACACAATAGGGACATAAAAGTTTGAAAAATCAAGCAAGATATCAGATTGGCCAGCTTGTGAAGTACACATAACCGTGTGGACGCACAATTTTTTGCGACAAATAAGAAAAAAGAAAATTGAAGGTTCGTTTTTCTTTTGATTTGAAAATATGCGTCTAGATTTTTCACAATTTATCATTATTGCTGTTACTATTTTACAGTTTAAGTACACCTTCGCAGTTCGAACTAGTATTACTCCACAGCCGCTACAGTAATCTGCACTAAATTTTGTGTGCATAAACTAAAACATATGTGCTATTAGTCTGTGTAAAAAAACTAAAAAGAAAAATTGATAAATGTGACTAAAAAATAGAATGTGAATAGGTTTTTTTCGTCATTTTTCCGACTTTGAGAGATTATTGCAAACTATATGCTGCACCAATTTTGCTGAAACTTGGCAAAATAATTTGCCTCTAGATAGATTTTTAAAATATAGAAAGAACAATTTCTAACATTTTACTGAACAAGTTTTACAGTCGCGCAAAATCGACTGCTTTCGCGACACTACCCCCTTAATTAGATTCCTCAATAAGCTCTATCAAATAGTTGGACTCAAATTTATACTATTTGAGGGGACACATTTACATATGTAGGATCTATAAAATCAAAGCTGGGAAAAATGATACCACTAAACTTCAGATCGGTAGTTAGACGCCAAACTAGCTATATCAAAGAGTTAAAACTAAAATTGTTTATAATTAATGAGATACATTATAATTAATTGGATACATTCTAAATAATGGGATACATCTACGTAGCATCGAGTTACACAAAGGACCAAGACTATTTACTATAGCATACCAAATACCAATACTATACCAACCATACTGTAAAAAATGCCACACTATCAAACGAACCTGATCACTTAACCAATGAATTCAAGCCTAACCAAAACGTTTTGGTTAACACAACTAAACTTTCTAGTTAGCCGTCAAGTTTTATAGTGGTAAATTTTAATGGAAATTTTAGCATGCAAATAAAAATATAACATTTGAACGTCAAACTGAATAATCAAGATCCAATAAAGTTGGAAATTTTTTTGACCAACAGTACCGGTTCTTTAAAATCACTTATAAAATAGTCAACGAGAATAATAGAAAGCTAAAATTATAATTGCTTGTATATAATTTTAATGTAAAATGAAAGTTCAGTATCTCAAAGGTACCGATAGAAGTTTTTTCATCACTTCTTACTTTTTACTAGAAAATAATTTCTGAAAAATTTACAACCTGCCGAACCATTATTTCACGTCGCACTTGCATAATAGCTTTCTGAAAAGGCTAACCAATTAAATCGTTAGATACAATTGAAAAATAAACTCAAATTTTTTTGTTAAATACTAAAGTCTTTTACTAAAAGTGATTTTGTCATCTGAGACTATTGTAAATTTTGTTGCTTTCTATCATTTTATTTATGTCTTTTGTTATATTTTATTATTTTCTAATTTTCCAATTTGAGCTATTTATTCGAATGATATTTGAAGTCGTGAATGTGTGACAAGAACATAAGTGCCGAAGTGAACATTATTGCAAATTTGTAACTAGCATATTTTCAAAGAAAGTCAGTAAGGCAACGTCATTTTAAAAACTTTCTTTTGGTCAATTATTTGAAAAGCTGTGGAATATGCTTTTAGATTGCGTAGAGATGAGTACTGTCTACTGTTGTTTGGATAACACAAAATAATTTGGCAGACTGGGGGGCACTGCTCATGAAGTTATACAGAATCACCAAACATCCTGCCTTGACTGGAAGCCTCTCGAGGGCTTTCCTAAACACCAAGCAGTGCCAACACCTCTGCACTGATATACAAACCGTACCCAGGCACCATTTGCCTCCGCTGTTTGCCCGCACTCCCGAGGGCTTTTACAGCAACCAAGCAGCTTCGACATTCACCACTGCTGTACAAACTACGACCAGACACCTCTTGCCTCAGCTGAAAGCCTACAGTCTCAAAGGCTTATCAGATTCTTGAGCAGTGCCCTCGCCCGCCGTTTATTGATTGATCAACGCAGTGAAAATATGTACGACAAACAACACTAACAAAATCACAATTTCAACAATATCCACTAGAAGGGTGGGGGAGGGCAAGATATTCTGCACAGCCACCATATAAACAATCCACTCCATCAGTACGGAGTTAAATTGAGTTTATTAACTCCGCCACTGACTACGTTTCCTATCCAACTAGTGAACACTGAACATATGAAAACAGAATAATTAAAAAGTGCAAGGTAACCAAGGTCAGCAAAAGGACATGAAAACTCACTAAACTGCCAGAACTCAGAACTTTTCACTAAAAAAATGTTATGTTGTTTCTCAATTTAGGCCAAACACTTAATTTTGTTCACTTTTGGGGTCATTTAAACAAGTAGGCCCCAAAAGGGGCAAGGTTCCTTCTCCGGGTGTCTGCCTTTCACCTATTATAGGTATATATAAGTGCAGCATCCTGCACCATGGAACCATTAGGGTTCGAAGGCTACGCCTTGATCTGAGCATAACAGCTCTAGCAAGCGATAAACAGTGTTTTTCAGCGGTACTTATATACTGTTGGTGAAACATTATGGCGCAAGTTGTTTGCAATATGTATTGCATTCTACAATACTCTGACTATTGATTGTTATGGAAATACGCAGCCAAAAATAAGCAGGCAGCTCCCAAATTGAAAATCAACACAAAACATACTGACTATGCAGCGTTTAACGCGTTTCGAAACAATATTTCCTTCTCTAGAAGGCACAAAAATTAAATATTTCAGTATATCAACAATTTCTGTAAATTTTAAACAAAATCAACACAATAAGAAAACGCTTATCCATATACATGTTATAGTAAAATATGTTTCAAAAATGGCCGTTTTCCAAATTGGCCAAACATTAGTTAGTAGTTACGACAAATATGACACTGGAATTTAAATACAATGCTGTTCATATGTACGTTCAGAAAATTTAAATATAATATCTACTCCTTGGACCTACCACAATAACAACACAAACAGACTTTGTGGCGTCCGCATGAGACTTTTCCAGTATGCTAACATCTTCAGTCTACGCGAGTCTCAAGTTTTCTTTCTGACCCCACATTAACCGGGGGGTGAAGCCAACACAAACACACAGCGCGCCAATATGCACCTCGAAATTTTCAAAACTTTCCAAAAAGACGCTGCTGTTGGTCCTGTGTCGCTGCCACTCGCCCCCCCCCCCCAAGCGTCCGTTTACCCGCCCGAGACCGACCGTGTCCCCCTGTCTACGCGCTAACTGGCTCGCATACCCCCGTGCTTCCACCGTTTCGCGTCAGCCGTCTCGCGTCACGCTGCCGTGCTCTCAGTTCCTTTCTTCCGCCACCCACGCTTGGCCTGTTCCGGCCACCTCTCCGTGCTTGTTGCCTTAGGCTCGATTCATACTTACAGCCGTATGTCCGTTCTGCCGACAAAATGACAAAATAATGACGTCACAGGCGCTGGCTGATCCACTGCACTAAACTGCTAGTGACGTCATTCTGCCCGCTGAACTGACATATGGACGAAAGTATGAATCGACACGTCCGCTCCTCCTGCGCCTCCCCGCTACCCAAGCTGTCCAGTCCGGTCCCGTGCACCGTTCCAGATCCCCGTTATGAAAAATTGCCCTTTTGTGTAATACAGGCAATATTGCGTCAACCCATTGGTTTTTATTCTGCCGGACCTGACGCAGTGGCACATGTTTCACGCAGGGATCAAAAAAATTTGGTTGTCAGGCGCGCTAAACAGTTTTGTTTTTAAGTAACAGCCAGTTTTTGTCTTTATCTTTTTAAATTACATACTTTTGTTTGTTGCACTAATTTCCACATTTTTATCATTATCATTTTTATCATTATCATTTTTATCCACTGCAAATATATTAATCTCTCCCTACACGATGGTTCGTGTCCTAGTATTATTCTAGCTCTGACCGCCTATTTACCTGCACGGGGACGTCTGCTATGATACCGAACCTTTTTTGCAGCGTTGCTGTTCAACTCGAGATTACCGTTACCCCAGAGGGCTCAAGTGAAACATTCTTAAGAAAGAGCTTCAGTATTGTTAAATACGTAAAGAAAAAGTGCAAGTATAAAAATAAAATTAATACATGTCCATCATTATAACAGTATTAGTGTTGTAAATGAGAATTAGGGCCTATGAGACTAGGAGTGTGGTGTAGTGATTAGCATGCTTGACTTCGAAGCAGGCGGCCCGGGTTCGATTCCCGACGCCTCCATTTCTTTCATTCTCTCTAAATTGGGCCTCTTCTTTCTATTCGACATAGTGGCGACCGTGACAGGACGGAGAGGATAGGGCCGGGTCCTAAGGACAGCCTTATCCTCGATGCGACTTCGGAGGTGGATTAGGAGCCCCATGCCCTGTGTTGAAGTTGGCACTTCAACACTTACGGTACTCGTGCTGCATGACTGTGTACATAGTCTCTTTCTTATGTCGGTTGAGGGTGAACCGGAGAAAACCCTCGGTTTCGGTTAGGGGTAAACCGGAGAAAACACTCGGTTTCGATTACGAGTGAACCGGTTAAAACCCTCGGTATTGGTTGGGAATCGTTCTGGGTCGATCGAGAAACCCTGTGGTTGCGGGTGAGCCAGGAAACCCAGGAGTGTGGTGTGACTAAAGTAGGCTTGGAGGCTTACGTGTGCATGTGCTCGCCCTTGAGGCGTCGGGTTCGCCCCGAGAGCATAATTATTGACCGAGTATCGTTGCAGGGTCGCAACGATGTTCGAAGGGGGTACACTGTTGTAAATGAGAATTAGGGCCTATGAGACTCGTTGGCTGTGGTGTACTGGTTAGCATGCTTGACTTCGAAGCAGGAGGCCCGGGTTCGATTCCCGGCGCCTCCATTTCTTTCATATTTTCTAAATTGGGGCCTCTTATTTCTGTTCAACATTAGAAGTTTGTACAAGAGACAGTTTTTAAAGTGTTTTAATCATCACGTCAGATATAGCAAATAAGATGATACAACAAAACATTATATTTGTATTTATAAATATACCCGTGAACTACAATTTTTGACAACGTGTTGCAATCAATGGTCCAGAAATATACAAATTAAGTGAAATACAAAAGTTCCAGGTTTCAAAAAAACTTTTGTCGAACGCTATTTGAAATTTGATATGCATACTTTTTATTTAAAATGTTTTTCATAGCGGACTGGAAATACCGTTCCCGTTTGCGTTTAAATCGACCGTTAGTTGGGCTTTTTCCTGTGAGCTTGGCGCTATCAGTTTATTCTGCGCCAAAATGCGCCCGTTTGCAAAGCAATTTTTTTCATCTGTTTTTGAATCCACTCCTGAACTACGGATTTTATTTTTTGCCACAGTTGACGGTTTCTGAGGAATTGGTAGCATCGGTCGCGATGGAATGCGACTTATTCGTCTAACATCAGGGAAACAGGGTAAAATGGCTTTCATTTCACGTCGAAATGTCTCATTCATCCACGTATAAAGGATGGGGTTCCAGCAAGTAGCACTCATAGCAACTAAATGCGAACACAGAAACAGTAACGGATAGTAATAGTTACGGTACACGTAGGTGTGGGCGTCACGTATAATGTTCAGCACGTTTAAAGGCAGCCAACAACAAGCGAAAATCACAACCATAAGAATCAGCATTTTATTCATACGCCGTTTACGGTTAATTTCTGCACGTTGACGTGCAAGCGAACGAGTGGTAAGCATTGTCTGTGAGCGTTCACGTAAGCGTAAGCTTATTCTGGCGTAACAGCACGTTATTATAGAAAACGGTACGCCATACTGTAGAAGTATAACGATCATACCGTAAACGTTACGCATTTCAGGAACAACCCAGTTTTCCACGCAGTGATGTACGCGACATGTTGCGCTATAACGGTGCGTTACGTTGAAAACGTACGGCGTTACAAGCAAAAACGACGCTGTCCATATAGACACAATTACAACCAGGCATACTTGTATCTTCATACGCGTACGAAAGGGGTGCATGATCACTATATATCGATCTACGGCTATAGCCGTTAGCGTAAACGTGGATATAAATATGCTCCCGCCACTGAGCAGCGTGAACATATAACAGGCAGGCTCCCCCCAGACCCAAGCGCCAAGATAAACGTACACAGGCGTAAGCCATAACGAAGATAGACCCACCACAACGTCAGATATAGCCAAGTTTGTAATGAATAAATTAGTTACTGTCTGCATATTACGGTTAGTGGCGACTATGTAGATAACTAGAGAATTTCCCAAAACAGACAGGCCCAAAATCATGGTATAAAACACGCCTAACAGTACTTTAGAGATATACAAATCTTTGGCGTTTGTTTGATGGCAAATTGGATCTCCCATCAAGGTTGCGTTTGTGAAATTTAAAGTCGCTGGTACTGTAATGGTCATTTTGGTAGCGGAGTGGACTTGATAAATTGTAATGATTCACAACCTTAAACAAATAAAGCATAAGTTACAGGTAGATACTTTTTAGATACAGTCACATACGCAAATTTAAACGGCAGTTCATAAAGTTAGGATATATTTTTCACATTCAAACGCTTTTAGTTCAGAATCAAAGCAATGATAATACAAAATTATGAGCGGCAAACTTGGGGCTTTAGTTACAAGTAAGTTTGCTTAAAAATGTAAAAAAGTGTTTCAATACTTCTCAAAAAAAGAATAACCACGTATATAAAAATTGTTTAAAAACCAAAAAATTTAGTTTTAAATACTTATGTAGCTACTGATCATGATTTTTTATTAAAACGGTGAAAATATGTGCCAATAGTTTCCAAGCGGTGTCTAGGGGTATCATGAGGTTTTGCATGAAGTGCCCAAGTATGCACCTCAACGTTTTCCAACCGCAGGCTTAATATCCTAAAAATTACGAAAAATAAGTGTAGCTTAAGTCCTTATAAACATAACAAAAAAACGATACAACGCTAGCACCCACGGATAGGATATAATATAAATATAGGAGCTCTGTTGACTTAAAAAAAGACAAAAATGACAGCTCAAGAACAGTAGGCAAATAGGTAGCACATCTAAGCTTAAAAGACATTAACATAATAGTGTTGTCTATTTTTAGATGTTTAGAGGTAAAACTAATAGTCTCTAAAACATTGATAGCAGAATATTAATAGTAAAAATCTTTCATATTCAGCATCATACTTTTATAAGTCGGACGCTGAGTGTCTCAAAAACAACTTAATGATGAAAATTACATATACAATTCTGATAACTGACGGAAATTCGCAAATGATAGCAAACTATTAATGCCATAGAATTAAACTTAATTATATGACATTTACCGTTTTTAAAAAGCTTGTTTGTTAACAGTTCTAACTTGTAGCAAAAGGTGTATGTTAGTTGTTACATAATTTCTTAGTGTTAAAAACATTATGCAAGTAATGCTTTATCTCAGTGGAAATAATTATCACTATTTAAAAAAACAAAGTCATAAAAAATGGAGTAAGAAAGTATGTAAATAATAAACTGACAGATTTACTGGTGCTTTAGTTGCTAATGAATATGTTATGCATGTGTGCTTGTGTGCATTGAAAATAAAGCTGGACAGTTCCATTCACTTGGTAAGCACTTAAAAGAAACTTTTAAAAATTTAAATACAACATAAAATAATTTAAATGAAACAAAACTATTAAAAATTTCGGCTGAAATATATATCTGTTTATCATTGACGGCCAAAAATAGAGCAAATCTATAATGATACCGTCTAGATCGAATTCCAACCCTCAAACTTTTATGCTAATAAATTGCATCATTTTTTTTCTAATGCGAATAAATGACTTTGAATTATACACTAAAATCAGTGTTTTGCAGGATTGTGGAAGCAGGAACTGGAAAATCAGCCATCTCAATAAAAATTAATGGAAATTTTAGAAATAATTTTTCAGAAATTTAAAGCTGTAACACCTGCATTAAAATACTGAAAGTCATCTATATGTAAAATGCTTAACCTAACACTAAGGCCATATGTACAGTAAAAGCCGCATGTACGTAGCTTGTAAATGCCAAAAGTAACCAATACGACTTGAATTCAATTGAAACTTTTCCAAACTGAACGGACATACATACACGGCTGTCAGGTTAAGTTAACTCTTGAACGGTACGAGCGTGCAAACCTAGGCAATTTTAAAAATCTATAAACATTGTTTTTGCCTCTAATAAAAAATAATTAAAATCATTTTGGAATACTTTAAAAATATAGTACAGAAATTCAATGAAATGATGTCTCACAATTTGAATAATTGTGAACCTATAACAAGCAATGACCTGCAATAGACCTAATGGTAACCTAATGGTATTTGACTTTCCGTCTCCAATTAGTTATGAAGACTCTATTAATTAGCTGTAGGAGGTTTGTGTGGCTTGGAGGAGTGCTTCTTTTTTGTTTGTTTAACGCTGACTAAGTTGTCTTTGCTAATTACAAACAAAACAGTCTCGTATTTTTGCTATAAAAAACTCGGCGACGGTGGTGGATTTCACAAAGGAGGTTTTACTAGACAATAGTTTAACGTTTTACGTCCGTTTTTCAAGTATTGCCTGATTGGTTACGAATTTTGTAGATGTTTTTATTTAAACCATAGTCATAGCTCAATTGAATTTTCAAACCTGCAGAACAGCAAGTCTTGCGAAGTTTTGTGTTTTGCAAGTGTTTTGCAGAAGTTCTCTGAACCAGAACGTCTCAGATAGATCTAAATCGTTGGAGACCAAGTCAGACTTAAAATTAAATTTAAAAAACAACATAGCAAAAAAAGTTTTTAATATTAGGAAAGTACAAATAATAATTAGAATAACTGGGCATAGCATAACTGAGAAAAGTGAATGCTATTATGAATGCATTTACTAAAAATGTGTGTTCGCACTCTTTATAGGTCGACTATAGCTGATTATGACACTAAAGGCCAGTTTACACTACCAAACCCGCACCAAACTTCCACCAAACCAAACTTCCACCAAACTTGACGTTTGGTGCAAATTTGCACCAAACCTTGTATTCTCATTACCAAATTCACACCAAACCTGCCGTACCAAACTTCCACCAAACTTTCACCAAACAGCCAATCAGATTTCAGCGCGGGTGATCCCGCCAACGGCAGATTTTAATTGAATTTTGTGTCAGTTTTACCATGTCTCGCAAAGCGAGTGCAGCAGCACTAATTGTACTTGAATTATTTGAGAATTCTGATGAGCCTAAGCCTAAACGCCACAAAGCTTTTTGGGCTAAAGATTGGCTACAGCGTCGTCATACAAAGGGCTGTTATGCCAGCCTTTTACAAGAACTACGTCTGGAAGACCAATACGAATACAGGAGGTGGATTCGGATGGACGAGACAACATTGTTGGACAACACGACAACAACAGACAACGGAGGCAGTGTTTTACAAAAAAATTTAAAGTAAATAAAAAATATTGCCAATTGTGAAAAAAATTTCATTTTTTTCATTTCAATTTTTTTCGAAACAACATTTTTTTCGAACCAACATTTTTTAATTTTTCAACAGTCACGCCCCATTTCTATACATATTTCTTTACACACTCATACGACCAGTGGTAGGCCACTGACTGATCCCGGTTTTGGGTGATCTCACAAAAAATTTTCGCCAACATTGATTAAAAGGCAACAATTTGGTCAAACTGACCAGTATGGCATTTTGACTGCGGTGCCAGGGCGTAGTCAGGAGTCAGAGAGAAGGGGCTGTGCAGGGTGTCCGTCTGAACCCCCCCTTTTAGTCAAACCTTGCAAAATTGTCAAGAAGGGTGTATACCCCCAAAAAGTAGAAAAATTAGGAAAAGATTGCATTTTGTCGAAGATACAATGCCGTAAATGTCTCTAGCTTCCGGGCATTACCGGCCCCCCGACCCCTGTAATTTAGGCATATATATCAGTCGCGTAGCCAGAAAAGAACTTTGGTGGGAATGACTTTTCGATTTTGTTGAATGGGTAAAAATGAACAACACAAAAACTTGCTAAATAGCAACACATGCAAACACTGTACTAAATTTGAGCGGTCGAAAACATCAGAGCTAAATGTAGAGTTCAAATCACTATGTCACGTAGTTACAAGCCTAAAGCGGTCTAGGGGCGGCAGCCCCTGGAAATAAGTGTGAGAAACTTTTGATTTTTAGGCCGAGTTTAGTCGATTAGAGACGTAAAAATACATAATGGTAGAGATGGGTAGTCACGTCCATTATATACAACTTCCAGTAATATAAGTATTGTAACCGACTAAGCGCTTCGTTAACCTTGCGATTTTTTCTTAAAATTTGAACTTTTTGCCAAAGTTTGGACAATGAAAATTCTCCGGCTCCGGCACTTTTTTTGCCGGAGCCGGAGGCTCAAATCTGGCCGGAGCCGGAGCCGGAGCCGGAGCCTCCGGTCGAGCGCTAGTGGGCACGAAGATGCTTCTTGTAGTAATCCGGATTTTTCACATTCCACAAAAATTCTTTGTCTTTGTAGAAATCAATCAAGGAAATTTCGTCTTCATATGTCCACTGAGTATCACTCATAATTTATATAATGCAGATGAAGCAAAAATAACCACACTGAGTATATGTAGCTGTGCGGAACAATAATAATCAAAACGCAGCAGCGTGGGAAAATGTTATAAACAACACAATTCAGCCCTAATAGTGAGTGTCACGTTATTTTTTGCTGCATTCTGATTGGATGTTTGGTCGAACCACCAAACCAAGTTTGGTGGTCCACCAAACCTGCAGAGGCAGTTTGGTGGAGGTTTGGTGGAGTTTGATGGAGGTTTGGTGTATATTCACACTACCAAATTTCCACCAAACTTTCACCAAACCTGAGTTTGGTGGAGGTTTGGTTTGGTGGAAGTTTGGTGCGGGTTTGGTAGTGTAAACTGGCCTTAAGGGATAAGATTTAATTTCGACCAGAAAATTCCAAGAAATACAATATTATAAAAATGTTTTTAAAAGTATTTAGTCACAACATAACGTAACCGTCATAAAAAATGATGTTGTGTGCTACGCGAACGAAACTAAAAAATTAACGAAAAAGTTGTGGTACAAATCTGAGCGCTAGAGCATGGGAAGAACTTTTTTTCCTGAAGCAAAAACATAACTTCTCTAACATGAAAACAAAACTCAGCTACTATAAACTTTAAAAGTTTATATCTTCAGAATTCTGTTTCATCTTCAAGTTCCATTAACTTGAATGACTTACGCATTAATCTTCTTGCATTTTCAATCATCTTTATAGCAAACTTCGCATTGCATTTTTTTTGTCTCAAATTAGTCTTTTTTAGTTTATTTACCATACTGAACGAGTTAACTTTACGTGTCTGCGAATCGGTTACAAAAATAATGCGTAATAAAGCCGTTAATGAACTTATTTTAATAAACTATATTTAACATATAGACTACATTTAATCTGATCACTGATCATTAATCCGACTAAACGGGCCTAACTGCATTGTGTATTTTAATTTTCATCTCTGGAATATTTATGCACTAATTACCCGGGAGCACCATCCCTCCCGTCAGATGTCAAACAACCCTCGACGAATGTTCCCGTGCATTTCTGATTCAGACTAAACCTAAAGAAGCTTTACACATTTTGACTTGAGTAGGAGATATGTATATAGGTGTATATTTCTAAACATTGAGTAAGATTAATCCAATCAATCCAGTTAAATCTGGTATTGCAATTCAGTATTATGACAACACGCTAGAACTTTTGCCGTAGGCTATTTTAGCTTAAATAAGAATCCATTCTTTCAGGACCGTTACTATATTTAGAATTTTATTAATAACAACTCTCTAAAAGCTTCATTCAGCTTCAAAATTATATTAATAGTGAATATTATGTTTATGGTATGCCAACAAAAAGAACTACATAGTTTTTATGTTCAGGCACAAAATAACATGACCTAAAAACTGAACCCTCGTATAAACCTAAATGTTTATAGTCACAGCTAGGCTTTAGGATATTTAATCACGAATGTACTAAAGCTAGGACGGCGTTTTCCAATGAAGGTTGAAATGTTTTCACATTTTTTTTCACGCAGACCTATTTTGATAGTTCAAATATGAGTAAGACACTCCAAAGCCCACACTCAGAATTTCGAATCCCTTATTATAGCAATGTAAACACTTAGATTCAGCAGTCAAATAACAACGTTTGGGGATTGAATCAAACGGCGGAGGGCTGAATTTTGCTCTAATTTAATATTTGTTTCAAAGTCATTAGAGTAAAATCTCTCAGGCAAACCCGCTGTTTTTCTGTCAAATCAAAAATCCCTGGGTACGTAATTAAAATTTGCAAGCAGCTGAAATTTTGTGTTTTAGACAAATTAAGCACGATTCCTCCCGACCGAAACTTATATGAAGTCAATTGTGATTTTTTAACAAAGCCCGCTTCACAAATGATTAGTGAATCAATGGTAAAACACAAAAAAACTGCAAAAACAAAAAGTCAGTCAGTGAAATATGTTAGCCAAGAAAAAATATTGACACATTTGTTTGTGCAGTATGCAGTGGTGGACCAAACAAAAAAAGTCATACGAGAGTCTGACTTCGGTTTAGAAGATAAAACTGATAAGAGCGCTAGTAGATATGCAGATCTACATAGAGCTGGGTGGTTCAAATCATCTAAATAACTCATTGTTGTTTGCTCTTTTCTGTTTTGTATTTATTTCCTTTTTTTGATGACTGTGCTTATCATAGCCCGGTAATGCAGAGTTTAGAAACGAAAAAAAGCCAAAATACAAGCTCTATCTAAAGGAAATGTGTCTCCAAACAACGGATGCACTAGGCCGAGTGCATTCTACACACATGAATTATTAATGAACAACACTTAATGAAGAACATCGACTCACAAGAAAACCTGGGCCAAGATAAACAAAGAACGGATACGTAGAGTCATAGCCATAACTCGCGAAAGCAGGTAAAAAATAATGCAAAACTATAGTAAAAAAATTGCTCGCTTTACAGAAGTTGTATATGTTAAGTGTGTATAAAACGACACTCTTTCTAAGATGGTGTCTTTATTTTATGAAATTATTCTTATTTTTTCAATATCTGCCGTCGTCTACATATGTGTTAGTGCTATAGTTCTTGATTGCACATACATAAACCGGCTAACTGTAGACTGTAGACGATTGTATAACGGTTATCGTCCAAATGAAATGAATGAAATATATGATTGAAGTCCAGACAAAGTTTAGCTCAGACTGCCTTTTAGCCTCTCATCAGTTAGACTTAAAATGAAATACTACAAATAAACTTAAGTCTTTCAAACGAAAACAAGACCAGGTTGTAGACAAACATAAGCTGTGTCTGACAGAAAGCAACTTAAACGAAAGCTTTAAATTAACGTTTTGAATTCTGTCAGCCACTTAACGCTTTGCACCGGATTTGTTACAAACAAAAACTAGTTTGGGATAATTCTAAGCTGTTTTAAAAGGAATAAACAAAGATGAGTAATTTGAATGTTGGTTGATTTAATTGCTATATTCCAAGTGCGAAAAAGGACAAACGGTAAAATTTATCACCGCTCAACCGCGAAATCATATCATTACAGTAAGATAGCGAAATCTGAGATCTGAGATCTGCAAATCTGAGAATACTTACTTTTTTATGTATTATGAATTTTGCGAAAAGTGACTAAGGTTGGCCGTAAAGTAGTAAATAGAAAACTTTTTTAAAAGTGGTCCGAAACAGATGTTTAACGTTTTAAAAAGGGAAAATGAAAATTTTTTGTTGACGGACAACTTTGATTACTTTTCGCGAAAATGGGTCACTTTTTGCGAAGGATGAAGCTCGTCGTACGTCGATGAACATTGAACTTTTCTATGCACGGTACTGCAGAACAAGGCCGCCGCGTAAAAAATGTTACTTTAGTATAAAGTTTATATGTATCAATAAAGCAGGACTCTGTAACGTTACGCACTAGCTATAGTTATCGATGAAAGTAATGATAATGACGAAAAAACGTTAGTTTATGTATGTGAAGCGTTTATATGATGGGACGTTGTTTACTTATATTTAATTAAAATAACAAAACTGTTTTGTACGATTAAAAGTGCTGAACATTTGAACGCACTTTTTTGGTAATAACTACAAATGTTGAAAGAAAGATGAGGCCCCAATTTAGAAAGAAGAAAGAAATGGAGGCGCCGGGAATCGAACCCGGACCGCTTGCTTCGAAGACAAGAATGCTAACCACTACAACACAGCCCCCGAGTTTCATAGGCCCTAATACTCATTTACAACACAAATACATAAACGGTCACAATGGATAACGAAAAAAGAAAATTCCTACAAACCAGCGGAATTTATGCAAGTGAACAAACTTTTGTCAATTCTTCTAAAAGTTTGAATAATTTATAAACGCTAATCAAGATTTTAATAAACAGCTGCAACTTACAGATTAAGTTTTGTTTAAACTTTGCCTAAAAGATTAAGTATCAACTGGCAAAAACTTCAACTTGAAGTTTCAAATTCAATGTTAAAGAACAAGTTAAAGAAAGTTGAAGTGCCTTTTGAAATAACTTTAAGAAACGATGGTTAATGTATTATGTAGCAGGCATCCTTGTATTAAAGAAAGATATTTTTCTCAACTAGATTTACATATTTTGTTCAAATATTTGTTTATGACATTTAGTTAAAAAACAGAAAAATACTTCTAGTTTTGCAAAGTCCAGAACTGCGCTTTTTTATATTTTAGCCATACACTCAGAATGAAGTTTTAAGATCTCCAAACACTCAATAAACAATCTTTTCAGTTTTTTTCATGTATACCATGATGTAAGTATTAGTTTAGAAGACAAGAACTTAATGAAAAAACTTCTATAAAATATCAAGACAAAAAGCAAAGTCTTATATAAACTATTATCTGACAGAACAGAGCAGCAGGTGTTCACAAAACTTTCTCAACAAAAACACTGGAGAGTTCTAATTTGACTTTTAAATATTCAGTTTCATATTCTACAACACGTAATTATTTTAAACGTTTAAACGTAAATAATTAACGTTTCGTATCAAACTTAAGTACTGTTGTCATCACAAGTTTAAGTTTATGAAAATCATTAATAAAAATGACAGGTTTCAAAAATCAGGGCCCAAATTTATAAAGATTACAGCGGTCGACGAACTCCGCCGTTGAAAAATATGCCACTTTTATAAAATTTCAACTGCGCCGTTAAGTTCAACGGAGTCGTTGAAATGAACGCACATATTTAATTTCTAGCCAGCTGTTTATTGTAAAAAATATAAAATTTATTGTAAAAATCTACATTGGAAAATTCCACGGCTTCGTTTTAATATTATAAAGCCTTAGATTTTATTCAACTGCAAATTTATTATTTTTTCTGTTGAGTTCACCCGTCAGTTGAAATCTTTATAGAGTCAGCTAAATTACATAGATTAATTTGATGAAGGATCTTTTGCACGAATATGGTATAATAAATAGGTAGTGGCAAGCACAAATAAAACCGATAAGCTGACGTTGTTGTACCAAAGTTATGAACCGTAACTTTTTGTTTATAAAACGCGAAAAGTTAATCTACATGGCGTAAAATGAAGGACATCTATTTTAATATCTTAAAATTTAAAATAAGAAATACTATTGGACAAACTGTAAAAGTTTATTAAGCATTAAATTTAGAAATTTGAAAAAGTTGGCCAAAAAGTAAAAGCTACCTTTATTTAAATTACTAGTTTTATAAGAGAAATTATACAATATACTTCTCATAAACTCTAGAGTGACTTTCCGTGATTGATTTTATGAACTCTGTACTTGACGTGTTTTCTTGACAATAAACTGTGTATGTCACTAGTTCAAATTTAGTATTTCCTAATTATTCAAATGAACTCTGGGATAGACGTTTTGTAAATGACTGACTTTTTGAACGTAAATTGTAGAATTTGTGACAGGAGAAAAAATATACAAATTTTGAGGCATATAAAGATAACGAAATTAGTTCAGGCTGATAACGAAATGTGTCATTTAGTCCATTTACACAATAAAACATAAAATGTATATAATGCCAATTCATAAAATAAATTAAGCGAATTAGATTAACTAACATTCGTTTGCCTAAATTGAGGTAGACGAGCAAAATTTCGAGCACATGCGGAAGGTGCTAAAAAAACTGCTACACAAAGTTTTGTACGATTTCATAGATGATGTCAAGAGTTAATGACAAAAATAAATCTAAACTAATCCGTTTAATCCAATTTAGGAGTTGGGCATTGGATAAATAAGTTCACGTATAACCAGAAATGTAGCAGATTGTTTCTGAGCCTTCAAAGCCCATTTAGTTGCTACATCAATGCGCAGCAATAGAATTCTTCCTGTTTAATTAGGATGCCATAAGGAGAGTAACTTACATATACGTTATTGTATGGTAGAAAGTACTAATAAAAAGAATTGAGACAAGAATTTATTCAACATAATGTTGCCTAATGAAAGAACGGTCAGCTTGGGGAAATATCAAAACTTAAAAAGAAGGTCTTAAGATTTCAAGTAATGAGTTCACTTGAGACTGCTCGAAACTAGAAACCAAGAATTCCTTTTACAATTATCCTGGAACTAATACATCAACTATGTTAGGTAGCTAATGCTGCAAATAACATGTCGTGCATTCACAACTAAACCTTTATTTTAGGATATAGTTAGTTTTTAGGTATGGTTTTATGCGTCTCTCAAATTTTTCTACACTGATGAAAACTTCAGGAACGATTCATATTGACAAACTGTATCTAGTCAGGCAATGAAAATGGTAGATTGTCCAGTGTACCTACTTAAAGTTATCCCTTTGTCTTGTGATTATTAATACATCTAACCATCTACATGTTACAAGAATGTAAATATTAATATGGAGAAATATACCGAATGTAATATAATATGTATAATAATATAATAATGCAATAATAACAATGTATAAAGGCGTATTCACACAAGGGTACATTATTTTTTCACACTGCCTGCTGCTGCTGCTGCTTTATTTCACCACAATGTAGTAGGCGTGTGCGTGAGCGCCCGCTCATGCGCCAGTTCGTGCGTCCGCTTATGCGCCATGGCGTACGCCTTGGAACAAAATGCGCCTAGTGTGAATAGGCCTTAACGCATTGTAAGTAATGTTGCAATGCAAGCAATGTATTGTAGTGTATGTATGTAAGTAACGTTGCAAGTAATTATTCTATTGCAGTGTAATTAATGTTGCCGGTAATGTATTTTAGTGTAAATTCCAATGTTTCAGATAATGTGTAGAACGTTTTGCAGCCGTTGCAAAACTATGAAAAACTTTTGGTTGTGTCAGGTGTATTACGTTTAAACAACAGTTATGCATGCAGGAGTAAGTTTTTTAAGTGATACCAAGATGTGGAGCTGCATACATACAAAATGAAGATTATTTACTTGAACACTGAATAAATTTATACACTCGGCAATAGCTGGAAACGTCATGAATAGTTAATTAAGGCAACGAAAAAGAATTTGAAGCAGAATTTCAAAGGCAAAACCAGTTTCTTTGAAGAGTATAATTTGTTATCGGAAGATACAGGCAGTAGCAGCCACAGGTTAGGTTACCCAGCCAACAGGTGCCGAAGCTAACTGAAATCAGTTCAAGATATTATCACAGCTATACAGCTATGTAAACTGGTAATTTAGTTTTGATGACACATTACAAAACACACAGCTACTTAGCGTGCCACTGATGAAAACAATGGATTTTCACATTCATGTGCCATCTCATTCCGTCAAACCGCCAAAGTCATATGATAAAAACAAATCTGAGTGTTGACTCAATCTGGGAAATGACAGATTTTAACTTTATTGTGCATTACAAAAAATACATGTTGCTTTAAAGCATTCATTTTTGCCCACTGTTTTGTCCTAAGGCTAAATAACAAGTACAGTACAGCTTAAAATTAACATCATATGACTCCGGAGTCAGCATCACTGACTTCATTTTGCAGTAACTGACTGCAGTCAACCAGTTGACGTCACAGGTCCAACTTACTTCCGGTAGTTTTGAAATTCATTAACTGACTCCGGAGTCAGAGTCAGTGACTGCGGAATCAGCATCACGTTAGTCATCACTATATTTTATATGGCTTAGAAACTTTGCTTTCACATGTGTATGCGTGTAGCATATTTTGTGATATAGTAATGACTAAGGTCATGCTGATTCCGCAGTCACTGACTCTGACTCCGGAGTCAGTTAATGAATTTCAAAACTACCGGAAGTAAGTTGGACCTGTGACGTCAACTGGTTGACTGCAGTCAGTTACTGCAAACTGAAGTCAGTGACGCTGACTCCGGAGTCATATGATGTTAATTTTGCGCTGTACTGTAATGCTCTTTAAACACAAGAAATGACTATTATGTAATTAGAAATCATTATATGTACATACAAATTATATCTCATATTTTAGTAAGTTGTGTAATTGAGATTGTGCCATGACATAACAAAAATTTATTTTTTTCAAAACTTTTTTTAACAATGATACATTAAAAACAATTTCACCTAATTTCATTAATTTCCGTTTGATTCAGTGTACTTTCCAAAATGAACACCAGTGCCTTCCCAGCGGGTTGAAAAACAAATTATAAATCTTACTAAAGAAGCTTTTTACAGAAAACGATTAATAGTTTTTCATGACCACTCACAGGCTATATGGAAGTATACTTTTTTCTAATATTCTACAAAGAAACATATAAGCTTAAAATATGAGCAAAATTTGCGTGCGCATTTGTCAAAAATAACCGCAGATTTAGCTTCGGCATGTAGGTAAGATATGGTTATTTGATATAAAAGCAAGGGAAAGTGCATATTAATGTTACAAATTTATATGTGCTTACGCTAACGATCTATGAAATTTCGTTCTTGAAAAAAATTTTCTGAGATACTGAGTGACTATTGAAAACTAAGCAGATAATCTTTTATCTTATATACAGGAAAAATGTTTTACTGCTTTTTGGTGCGAGCACAGAAGTGAAAAGATAAATTTAAGGAAATAATCACACCTAAACTTTATCAATTTAGTAAATCAAAACCAAATTTACTTTGTTGATAACACTGCACGAAATATGCGTACTGGAACTTTACCCCTTTAACTTATGTAACATAACTTTAAGAAATTATGTTGACTGAATTAAAGTCTGACCGAAAATTGCTGAACCCTGAGAGAAAACTGGTGGCGTAATTTTTGTGACTACTCGCTGTACTCTTGATGCTTGCATTTCGTTCTTTTCGTAATGAAATCGCGTGTTTTTCTTGTCTCAGGATCCAACAATTTTTGGTCACACTTTAGATTAACTTCAGTAACTCAACATAAAATTGGCGACAGTTTATAAAATTTTTTAGACATATAAACAATATCATGCATTTAATAGCGAAATGAGTTTAAGTTAATCTTATATTGAGTTATGAAGATATCAGGGCCCGATTTATCGAAACAAAATGTTCGTCGTTGAAAATGTTCGTCGTTGAAAAAGCAAACGTTTGTCGTTGAAAAACAAATGTTCGTCGTTGAAAAACAAATGTTCGTTGTTGAAAAACAAATGTTCGTCGTTGAAAGTTCGTCGTTGAAATTGTTCGTCGTTGAAAAATGTTTCAACGACGAGCTTTGGTTTTTTAGAACATTATTATGTTCTAAAAGACAAAAGGTCGTCGTTGAAAAAATTTTCAACGACGAACATTTCCACGGAGCTCAAGACATCCGTTGAAATGAACGACGAACATTTATTTTTCAACGACTAACATTTGTTTTTTTTCAACGACGAGCATTTTCAACGACGAACATTTGCTTTTTCAACGACGAACATTTGTTTTTCAACGACGTACAGTTGTTTTTCAACGACGAACATTTGTCCTATAAGTACGTGTTATGTTCGTCGTTGAAAATGTTGCGATCAATCCAAAACTTTTAACGACGAACATTTTGCTTCGATTAATCGGGCCCTGGTTAATCTAATCCAGATATTAGTATTTTAAGAAATAGTTATTAGTATTTTAAGAAAAAAAGCAAAAAGAAAAAATTGCTAGAGCCTATAGCTAAACCTATTATATATTACGTTTGCTTTTTACATTAGTTCGATGCAGAAACTATTTGCACGACTTGGGTTCTGGTCTAAAACACAAATAGTTTTTGCCGTCTTCAGAAACAGCTTAAATAGAAGTTTTCTAAAATTTCGAAAACTAAGAGAAATTCAAGTCCATGCAACTTCTCAGAAAAAAACAAAGACTTATATGCCTTCTATATTACCAACTTTCCGACTATAAGGGAGGGCAATTTTCAAATGCTCGAGCTTAAAGCAAACAAAAAGCTTTCACCAAAAGCTGAGGTAGAGTTTATTCTAATGGTTCCACTTGGTATATAATTACTGACAAAGTTTGGCAGAAAATAAAGCGGTCTATTTTGTGTGAGAACTAGAAGGGTCTCTCTGTTTGCCAACGGAAGCTTTGGCTTTCGGTACATGAAAATGTTGGACATTAGCCAATTTATAGAAGCATGGAGTGAGAAAGGCACACGATAAACTTGTAAAAAATACTCTATACAAAATATTTCAATAAAAATAATATACATAGGCTGGACTGCACCAAATCGGATTAGCTGACGATTAGCTTAAACCGATTTAACTGAGGGCTAAATTTTTTAAATCGGTTTAAGTGCGCCGCACCAATGAAATTTAGCACAGTTGATGCTCAAGATTTAGTTGAAAACCGAGGTTCAACTGAGATTTAGCTGGGATTTAACCAAATAGATTTAACTGGAGCTTAACTCCAGCTCGAACTTAAGTTAATCCGATTTGGTGTAGCTCACCGATAGTTTGCTACATACCAAATGTAATTGTTTCTTTACCCTACATAGTAAAAAATTTTCGTATTTCATTTTGTGCACTCGTATTTTAATAATATATAAGCATGCTGATGACAAGTGTTATTTTAGTATACCACATACAACTATAACTAAAACTAGTTTTGGTATGTGGTAGTAAAACTAAATAAAGATGGCCATGATATAGCTGGAACTAACACCAAATTAAATTACAGTCGCCATGCAATATCTGTATTATAACTAAACTAATTAACTAAACTGTATATTATAACTCTAGCATAAATAACGGAAAATTCGATACTAAAACAACACTGGATAAGATTTTGTTGCTGTTAGTGAAAAAGGCAACTTGAGCTGTCACAAGATTTGTGAAATAAACGGAACGTTGCCAAGTCGCCCAATAAAGCTATGAAATATTAATAAGTGTTTTTCGACAAGAAAGCCTGTTCCATTTATGCGTCATAAACAAAAATTAAAAAACCATCCATTGATAGCGTACGGAAAATAAATTGTCGAAAACAAAATTATAGTTTAAAAATTTAAATAGGAATTCAAAAAAATACAAAAGTAGGGGCAAAGTTTCTGAATTTTTTCATCAGTGAAAATTTCTAAATAAGAGGATGTATGATCAAACAAATCGAAATGTATAACAAACTCATGCCTGTGACTTTTCTCAAGATGTTATTGGATCAATTGTATGACCCTTCATAATATAAAATATCTCAATGATGAATTCACAGTTTTTTAGTTTTGATAAACATTCAATAATTTTATTTTTATACTGCTAAAGGTTCATAATATGTAGATCATACAAATAGAATACAACTATGTAGGTATGCACACTTATGTCACGGAATTTTATTGTCCGTGTTTTACTGTAATACTGGACTTCTACTTAATGCGAAAAGACAGGTAAAACAAAGCTTAATGGCTTCTTTAAAAATTTTCAAGCAGCATTGAAAACCTTTATACTAAAAATTTATGGACGTAAACTCATGCAGATAAAAACGTACCTGTTATTTTCATTCCCTGTTGTGTTTAAATAATTATTTCTAGGTATTCTTTACTTGAAAAATTTTATATTGTAAAAAAGTTGCAGAGCGCAAAAAACTGTAAACGGTGATTAAATTGTTACAAAAAACAATTTAATTATAAATTTCCGACTCTAGAATAACTTATGGTATTTTTAGCACATAGCTGTATTTTTATCTTATGCATTCCTTAACTAATTTGTGCATAAGTGCTAGTAGATACGCTGTTCTGTTAACTTCGATGATTTAGTTTTAATAAGATTTAGATGAAAAATTGTTGACAAAATAAACTGTACAAAAATAAATTTATTAAGAATGATGAATGAATGATATAATCCTGTGTAGTGTTTTCAAGCTCTCAATTCTGCTGTGTTGCACCTGTGAATGTGTGAAAAACACTTAATAACGACTACACTAGAACTGCACTCCCTGAAGTTAATGATTCATTAACGCTGTGGATACTAAATGTAGTTCATGTTGATTCACAGGAGCACAAACGTTTGTGTGCTTGTTTTTCGGGTTTTTTTGCATAAAATCGCCCCACAAAGACATTATGAGCGGAAACAATGTTTATCATTATCAATAAAAGTGTGATAAAGTGGCTTTACGTTTTAAATTAACGCCGGCTTATGAGTTTTTGTACTTTAATGCCAAGGTTAGTGATAAATACAAGCACGGAACCAAAACATCAATTTCTTTGAAAATTGAAGTAAAATTATGGAGTCAGGCACCGAAATAATTGTTGCTTTGCGGGTGATTAATTTTAGTGCAATAGTAACTATGGTAGTGGTTAGAAAACAAATTTTAAAAACATGCCAAGCGTAAACAGTTGGTTTGTTATTTTAAAAATAACGTGTATAATTCTACAGGGGTGAGGTGGACTAGCTTACGTTCGCCTTACTTTAAAACTACCAAAACTAAAAAAGCCTAAGCAAGTTAAGCATTACCTTAGCCATTAAGACTAAAATAAACTAAAGTGTCAATACGAAATTGCTGCGCCCTTAGAGAAGAATAAACCTGCAATTCATTACAAAAAGAACGAATTACAAGTACCGCTAGTAGTAACAAAAATGCCACCTGTGTTTTTTTCCGCTTCAGGAATTTCTGGTTAAACTTTACTTTCGCTAAAATCAGTTTGAAGACAAGAATCTGATGGTGATTCAGCCCTCCAACTGATACGGAATCTGAAGGAAAAATCAGGCAAGTAGCCAAATAATGGGGTAGCGTTAATTAGTTCTCTGCAGAAATCTCAAAACTCTATATAGCTGTCTAAACACAATAGTTGCTGATGACCCAAAACGCTGTTGCCATGGGTGATTGAATTCAGAATCTTAGTAATCACTGACAAAAAAATTAAAATTTGCATAACAATTAGTCAAAAAAGCAAAAAATAGAAAATTTAAAAGTAACATTTCTGTTTTCTGTAATCAACATGTTGCTGTCAGTAACGTGCTTGCTTTAGGAAACGAAAAGCAATTTTACTGGTTTATTATTTTGAAATTATTATTTAAATTTTATTATTTAACTCTATTTATGTTAATTTTATTTAAACTCTCGTAAAGCTCGTAAACGCAGATTTCCAAAATTTTGTAAAACCATTGACTTAAGGCCGGATCACACAAAGCAACGAGTAGGCAACGCGATTTTCAGGTAATTTGCCAGCAAAGCAGAGTTTACAGTCAGATGTAATTTGCCAGCTATTGTTTGTTAAGGAGTTTACAAGCCATGCAATACAGACTGTATTTTGTGCCTTTGGTTGACAAAATTATTATCATCATTATCATTTTTTAAACCCGTTAGCCTTAAAAAACAGACGTCGCCAAAGCCCAAAGGAAAAGGAAAATGACACGAAATAGAGTCTATTTAATTTTAATTGCATGAACAAGGTTGCTTTCAAGTTAAGCACGTTTTGAGTGAATTGGTCGAAAATAAGTCAGTTTAGTAATACCGTAAATGTAAAAAACGACCTTTTCATAGGTAACTTATCTTAACTGTAGTAGATTAACTAGATTAACTTCAGCAACCCATCATAAGATTGACGGGAGATTACGAAACTTTGTAAAATGATAAAACAAGGTGTTTGTTTTCATTTTGTTCGTTCGTCTTCATTTCGTCTTCATTTTCTCAATTTTTTTTTAAATCTAAGGGCCTATTCCTTCACCGGATTAAACGGACTGGACTTATATTAGGCATATCGGGTTAAATGGACTAAACGAGTTAAAAAAAGTCAGCGGCTTAATTTTAGTCTGCCCCCATTCGAAAACTACCAGTGGACTAAAAGGATTTAACATGTAAGCTTAACATTAGCGTGCATAGTTGAGTCCGTTTAGTCCGATTAAAAAGCAGCGCGCAAAAGATTAGGTCCGTTTAATCCTGAGGTTTTGGAATGGCATTTTTAAGCACAATTTTAAAACCGCTTAGTCCGATTATAATTAGCCCTTTAATCCGGTTAAGGAATAGGCCCTAAGTCAATTTTAAGGGCTAATTTTAAAATTAATCTAGTTAATCTATTCCAGTTAATATTGATTCATTGAAGCCTAAGTAGATTAAGCTTGAGTCGAACAATGTCTTAATAGGAGACACTTTGAGCATACTAGACACACCAAAAAAGAACCACCTTGACCGAAGCTTAATGTTGAGCTCTCCGTTTGAATACTTGCAAAACTTCTAATCAAGTTAGCCTCACATGCTGAGAAGAATTTGGAGCAGTCAAATTGATGTCTGGGAATTGAAACTTTGCAAATGTGAGAATGCTCAAACCTTTTTCGGTTAATAAACCCGACCGGCCGCCCAGAGGGTTTATGAGCTACACAAGATGTCCCGTTTTTTGCAACATGAGATATATACATATTCTGACATGACATGACATATTCATGACATATATACTTCTTAAGGCTGGCTCCATGTTCTGTGGTTGGGCTACATTATATGCTAAGCGAGATTCAAGATTATATAATGGAAGGAGTAAGGCCATAGCCAGAGCAGCTGTCAAAATCTGAGGCCCGCAAATTTGGGGTCAAAGAAAGCCCGGTCGTTAGCCCGGTTGGGAGAGGATAAATGATTTTTTAGAGTTTTAAATCTTTCCTGCGTTTTTATTTTCGTTTTTATAATTGCTTGTCAGCAAAGCTTGTTGATAAGTAAGCTGCGAATCTTAACTGATTGGTTACTTGATCAAGCAGACACTGTTGCATTCAGCTGTAAATCAGTAATCATATACAACTATATACGTGTTTTTTCAAGCTTAAATCAAACGTCCGTCCCATAAACGTCAGGTGATGAGTAGCAACATCATAAAGAAGTTACTTAAATATTCTTGAAATATAAAAGTAAAAAGTAAAAAGTAAAAGTAAAAAGTGAAACAAATAAATTTTTGGTCCATTAGAAAGTCGAACACAATGAATGAGTTCAGAAAGGTGGTTTTGCTAAACCATGGTCTTACATTTTTAACGTAGGGAAATTTTCATATGGTTTGCATATACTTTAATTCCGAAATATTGCTTGACTCGTTATGAGTTTCGTAACTTTTCTCAAACCAAGGTTTTACATAGCTCAGCTCGAACTTCAGCAGAACAGAGAATTGCTGTGCCCTACAGGTTTGAAACTGAACTAAAACCACGGTTTAGAAAACTTACGTAACGATTCAGGAAATGAAAAAAATGCAAATCATGCAAAACGTATGTATCATAATATGGTAAGACTACCTTTGTGAAATCCACTCAATTAGTTTCGAAAGCTTAGCAAATATGTAGTGCCTAAAATTTCAAATTCCCGAAACTCACACTTTGAAAAAATTGTTTCACAAAAACGTTGAAATGACGATTTTATAGAAGTAACTAAGTGAGAAAACTTTAGAATTAACTAAACATAACAACGTAAGGAAACTTTCTTTGTACAACTTTATTATGTACAATCACCTATTCAGCTTTTGGACTTTAAATCTGTTTTAAACTCTGTTCATATATTCACAAGGGTATAATAGTTGAGTGACAATAAGACTAAAACTGGGCCACTAAATAGAAATATTTGCGATTCCTGAAAAAACAGTTTGAAGATCAGTTTTGCTAGAATAAACTAGCCAAGTTTTAAAGCCTCAGATTTTTTGTGAAGCTCAATATGCCACTAGAATCCTGGAAGGGTTATGATGAACACTCTTTATTGAGCCCGACTTTGTAATACCGTATTTCCTCGAATAAAGCCCCGGGGGCTTTATTGTTTCGTGAAGGTTTAAACGGGGGCTTTATTCAAGGCGGGGGCTTTATTCAAGGCAGGGGCTTTATTTTTTCGTGAAGGCCCAAACGGGGGTTTTATTCAAGGCGGGGGCTTTATTTCTTTGCAAAGTTTGTCTGACAATATGGGCGCAGTTGCTCGCCTCAAACCAGTCAAGTGGCTACAACTGGTTACCGACGTAGGCAGAAGACCCTCTGTTCTACATAGGCAGAGGACGCTTTAGTCTAGGTGGGTGACCCTATATTTTAGGTGTAGGACCCTCCTTTCTAGCAGAGGACCCTCTCTATTCTAGGCAGAAAACCCTCTGAAGGCAGAGAATCCAATACTAGGCAGAGAATCATCCATTCTTGGCAAAGGAATAAAGGACCCTTTGGTCTCGCTAGAGGACCCTTTAGTCTACGCAGAGGACCCTTTATTTTAAGCAGAGAACCCTGTATTCTAGGCAGTGGACCCTCTATTCTAGGCACTAGGCAGAGGACCCTCTATTCTAGGCAGACGACCCTCCATTCTCAGCAAACAATCCTCCATTCTTGGCAGACAACCCTGTACTGTAACCGCTGTAGTCCAATGCAAAAATGGACCACGGATTCACGCAACCAAACAACTGCAGCTCTTTTAAAATTTTACAATATTGTACATAGCAATTATATATATTGTAACGTTGGTAAAATTTCCATTTGTTACAATTCTAAGACTTGTACTTGAGCAACAGGGCCCAAATGTTAGCTAAAATAATTACCTACACTCACAGATGTAGGTACATGCGGGGGTCTGGAGGTCTAGGGGGGAGGCAAGCACCCTCCAGATTTGAAATTTTAGGACAAGCACTCCTTCTTGATGCTGAAAAAAGGTACCCGAAAACTAAAAAATCGCCGAAGATTGCTGTAAAATCTAAAATGCTTCAACAATGAACACAAAGCGAAAATAATCGCTAGAAATATTAGAATTTTGCAAAATATTTACAATTTATAGGCAAAAATAGGAAATTTTTGCGATTCTGTTAGTTCAAGCCCCCGGAACGTCGGGACTAGCCCCACCTACCCTACACTACCCCAAATTTTGAAAAATCCGTGAAAAGCTCACCCCCAGACCGAGACTTTGTGTACATGTATGCCTATGCTGCACTATTGCAATCTTTTACTATGGATGAAAAACAGGCGTAAGCTATGTAGGTATCGGTCTTAAAGAATTAAAATTTTAACTTATCGTTACGGGGGGCTTTATTCGAGGACGTTTTGATTAAAACCCCCGTAGGCTTTATTCAAGGACGCTTTGAATAAAGTCCCCGGGGGTTTTATTCAAGGCGGGGGCTTTATAATTTCGTGAGTGGCTTGACGGGGGCTTTATTCGAGACAGGGGCTTTATTCAAGACAGGGGCTTTATTCGAGGCAATACGGTAAACACATTTATTCTAGAGTCATCCAGAACAAACAAAAAACCTTGTCATTGCGGAAAAAGATGACAATGAAAATTCTTATTTCACATGAAAGTTTGGCAACAAGTTTTGAACAAAGATGACAAATGAGATCCGTGACTTTTAGAAAACTTTGCTTGTAACTCATCTACTGTTGAAAGAATGAGGATTTTAAAAACTCAGGTCTGAGCCTATATCTAGTTCAATACCTTTGAGACTAAAAGTCCGTCTTTTTTTTGATGCAGTCCCTATTGCAGAAGTTTAAAACCGCAATCCGAAACTATGTATACATATATATGTACACATCTTTTATACGTGATTTCTATATGCATACCTATAAGTAAGGGTTGTAGCATGGCTGCGAGTGCACTCAGATATTTGTATGCACGATGCGCTGGAAAGCTCCGAGTGCAAAGCACGAGTGCGCGCAGAGCACGAGTGCTTTGCACGAGGGCTTTCCAAGCAGAGTTGCATACTAATATCTGAGTGTCAGTGCTAGCCATGCTACAACAGACTTGTCACATGGCCTTAACACAGGTGAAAAACAAAATATATTGGTAGCGGTAGGATTCGAACCCACGCACAACTGACTTCTAGTTTCAAAGTCAGCGCCTTAGACCACTCGGCTACGCTACCTTGGATGGCAAATGTTTAAATGACAACATTATTGAGTTAGAGAGTTAGAAGTTATTAAACAGAATAATATTAAATGACATTATTATTGAGACGGAACAACTAAGTATGTAACTGGTGTTTATAAACAAGCCTAGGTATGTAACTAAAAGGAGACTACGACAGCCCTTCACACTGTACGCACTTTAATTTTATCACAACTTGGTTTATAATTAACTGGTTCTGAAGCAGCCGTGGTCGAGTGGTTACGATGGACGACTGCGGACCTTGATGATGTGCTGATCGATGGTTCGATTCTCTGGGTTCTTTTTAAGGTTCTTTCTTACTTCTAGCAAGCGTGCGACAAATCTTTGAGTGCACGCTGCGTCGAATTCGCCTATGCTTACCGTGTGTGTTCAGAGAGTGCAACAAATCTCTGACTGCACTCTTAGAAGTTAAGAGAGTACAGGAGCCGCACATATCAGAGATTTGTAGCATGCCTAATTACGTAGAGGCCATGTGACAACTGATTTTATACCTATGCCATGTATGTTTTTGTGTCTGTAAACTGACGCTAGTAGAATACTGGGTTAGTTCTAAAACTATTTTTTAAGTGAAAAATAAATAGTAGTACCTATTTAAGTCTCTTGGATGAATGCTGTGATAAAATAACAGGTTCTTATCTTAGTACCATAAAGTGCTGTTCTCATTGCAAATCTACAATATGCAACGAACAATGTAGAAGTAGTGTAAAATGTAGTTCACTGAAATTATATGCACTGTGCGTATAATGCATAAAAAACTGTAAGCCAATTCAGAGAGCCAAAAATAAGTGCCAACAAGAACTAAGAAACCAACTGAAACTGCCATGCCAAGCCGAAAAAGAGACCAAATTCATCCGAATTGCAACATAATTGGCGAAACGACAAAAAGTAATTAGTCTAAGTGTCAGCTGAGTGCACAGATGTAGCAAGTCCGTGGTCTGAAACCAGAACCTAAAAATAGAACCAGAAACATCGGGTGTCGGCTTATTAAATAGAGTGGGCCTCAAATATGCTGGAATAAGCTGGTAACGAAGTAATCCCGAAATGTAGTTTTAAGGGAACTATATTTTTACCCGCGATAGGGGCGATAAAACTAATGGTGTCAAGATTTACTTTATTGGTGTAAAACAGAAACTTCTTGTTTTTTCTTGAAAAAATACAAAAATGTGTTTACATTTTTAATTAATTTAGGTAGTCATTCTGTAGACATGCGCGTTCAATTTTATTAGGTTTGCATTTTTTTAAGTAGAATCAAAGACACTTCCAGGAAAAAACATCAAATCGAACTTTGGGTAAGGATTCACGCAACCAAATTCTGGGTGCAATATGTAAATTCTGTTTGCACTGGTTTGCAAAATGGGATAGTTCACTTCTACAAATCGAAAAAGATTGCACTGCAGGTGATGTGGGCTATCCAAAGAAAAAGGTTCACCAATCTTACTACATAATTTACATACCGTATGTTAAATCCGTTTAATCCAAAACTGCTAGACCATGTTCGCAGCGGATTAATATTATACATTCAATTTCCAGACAAGAAAAAGAGTTCTGCCTGTCTGGCTGATCTAAAAACTGCTGAAGATGTTGATATAAGCTGAAAAGAATGGTTTACGTTAGCAACCATGCAGACAGACGTTCTTAAATAATGGATTATCTTCTTGTGTACTGAAGTGTACTTGAACTTGCTAAGTTGCTCAATTTGTTTACTGTCAGTACAATTGTTTGGATTGTTTTGGAACTATAAAAAGGCAATTGGCCAATTAAGCTCTGAAACTGCAAAACGTGATCAGTTGACTGTTTCTTAAGTCTCAAGCTTATCGGTTGAATAATATTTGGATAAATAGAACATGTGTCACACAAGTTGTTCGTCGACGTCAAGCACAAAGGAACCTGCATACATTCCTATTTTCAGAGCGCACACTGATTTTTTATAACAATTTTTATATCATTGCAAAAAATATCATGCCTGCACTTTTCGTTGTGTTTATGTCATGTATGTGTCATTTTTATGCTTGCCTGTTTGGTTGGGTTTGGACACCATTTTAGCGTAACTTATTGGTGTTTTCTGCTTATGTAGTTACGTTGTTCCTATTCTCTGACATTTTTTATTTTAATTACAAGAGAATCCGTACAAGAGAATCCGTTTTTCTGGGTTCTTTTGCATCGCTTAAACTTAGAAGTGTTCGCAATTGGACGTTTTCCCCTACCAGAATTAAAATATGTTCAAATCTAATCCAATAGATATATTTCTAAATACAACCCTTGATGCTCCATTAGGAGGTTTACTTTTAATGAACCATAACGCACAGTAAGTTGCGCAAAAGTATCATCAGGTCCAAATGCCTACGTAACTCGGAAGATCCTAATTAGTTTGTGATGCGTAGGTCTATTGTCTAAGCCCAGAAAATATTTTCCAGCAAGAAGACACGGAACAAACCAACTGTTGGTATTGAAAGTAATTGAGCAAAGAAAGAAAACCGGCTTAGGAAAACAGAAGGTTTTGAGTTATGCCGAAGCCTGGTACCAAGCGTCACCTGGGGAATTCTCAGCACAGCATAGATATCGATAATGATGTCCTGAAACTTTCATGAAATATCACGTGTTTTCTGGTAGCCTCTAAAGAAAATGATAAAGCTCTGTCTGTGTATAGCTTATGTGGATAAAAAATTAATCAATTTATATTGATTGGGGGATGGCTTGATTACTTATTAACTAATTATGTAATTAATATTTGATAACTGATAATTGGTCATTGAAATATGCGCTGTAGGCTTTTAAATGATGACGCGATAAGTTGCTACATTACCAAAAAATTACTAATTCTTAACAAACTTCAGCTGTGAAACACACAATATTGTGCAAAACTCTTTGAAACCTTTGACATTTGTCATTTTTCGGTTGCATTTACTGTGAGATTGCAAAATAAGGTAAAAAAACAATGTATCTAAACAGTTTCATATGATACTGGACCAAGAGTGCTACATATCTCTTGAGAAATCTCCAATAAAAAAAGACAGAAAAGTAACAAATACTTAAAGTGGTCAAAAGATCAAGTAAAATAAAGGTACACTGTGTGTAGACTTGACGTTTAGCAATGTCGAGATGGTTTTTATCTTTCTACATAACGTGATAGAGTAGAACTTGTCAAAATTGGGTGTGAATGGGCTAGCAAAATTCAATCCGTTATCTGCAAGAACGACCTAACCAGCAATGATTTGGATACTTACTATGTATGAAATATTTAGGATAAAAAGGAAAAATTATCCAAAAAAACTGATGTACTTCCATATTTTTTATACATACGCTAAACGGCGCTTAAGTGAAAGCAGAAAAAGTTTCAATATTACATTTCCGTTTCAAACACACGATGCAACATTATACTGAATATCACAACTAATGAAGCATTGAAGCATCACCTTAAACACGATATCCCTTTCTGTATTTAATTTGAAACGGATTTCTTTAGTCACGATAATTTCACCCCGATTACTAATGCTTTATTGTCACTGTAGCGAAGACACATGCATAGCACGTGCAGAAAATAAGCTGTAAATAAAATCTTCTAAGTAAATATTGAACAACAAGATTTACGTGCTTAATTATTAAGGAAGGATGAAAATAATTGACAATACCCACTGACATTACATATGTCTTCGTCTAGAAATATATTCCGAATAAGAAACTTTAATTGCAGAGAAAGACGATACAATATCGTGCCATCAAGTCCCAGTCTGTCTCGATGTCTGTCTAGCCGAAGCTCAAATCATTTCCCCAAACAATAGCAGTCGCCTACTACCATCTGGTATAAGCTGTCTGTCTTTGTGCCTACGTTTCGGAAGACTGCATGATGTTGCTTCAGAACAACAAAAACGCCATCTCAACACATCGAAACCTGTCGGAGTTATGTTTCGCAAAATTAACTACTTCACGAGAGTGCCTTAGGTATCCGAGTAAAGCAGGCCGGTGGCTGATTTGCTAAGTGTAGGTTATAGCACGATGTAGAGTGCACTCAGTAATCTATACGCACTGTTACGTGAAACTCCAAGTGCATGAACGAGTGCGCGAGCGCACGAGTTTATGCACGTGGGCTTCACGTGCCAGTGCAAATAATTGCTGAGTGCACGCTTCAAAGTATTATAATGTACGCATGTTATAACTGTTTTGAAATAAGACTGCAATAACTAAGATGCACGCCTACAGCAGTGCAATAACTAGATTATACGGCACGCTGTGAATCTAGCAGCGTGCACTTAGTTATTGTCGTTAGTTATTGCACTGATATTTCAATTAAAGCAAATTTCATCTATGGTGATGGATCAGGTCCTAGCTGTTAGTGTTCTTATTGAACTAATATAATTACAGGTTAAATGAGAACAACAGGAATTTATTACTTTAGACTGTATTTCATAAAGCTAAACTTCAACTTTTTTGTAAAAAGTATGTTGATTGTAAATCTGTAAATTTCAATTTTTTTTTAGCCAACCTAAATGAACAGAAATTTAAACTGTGCTTAAAAGATAACTGTTAGGGTAAACTTTAAATTGAAGTGGCAAATTGACTTAACGTTATTCGTTATGTAAAACAAAACTATATAGTAAACCGAAAACACTTTTAGTGTCTTTCAAGTTTCAATACATTTAGCTTTAACTTATGATGAAGGGTTATATGTACGTACCAAACATTATACGACGAACATATGCATAAATTAGGAACTAGCATATATAATACCAAGAGTACAATACTGAGTTCCTGTATGTTTATACATTTTAATACTGTAACGCCAACCTTAATTTCAGTCATGAATAGGTTTGACCACGTCGGTTAAGTAAGATGAATACGAATCTGAAGCAACTTAAAACTACTCATGCAAAAGAGACAATGTGCTTTTCTTTTATCAACTGTGCTATACTTGAAGTAGCTAGCAAGTTACTCAGCAAGTTTGATTTCAAAAGAAATTAGATTTTAGGCCTGCTGATTAGTGATGAAATCGGACGCGTGGTTTTGAGTAGTCCCCCCCCTTGAATTTTTACAGCAATATTTCCAATCTCAATGATGCAGTCATATGCCCGGTTATGCTCGTCGGATGATGAAACGGCGTCGGGCAATTCCTATTCCAATTAAAATCGACTGAAGCGTACTTTTAGTTGAAGTGCTTTGCTGAATATTTACAATATATACGAAAACGGTAATGACAATATATAATAAGGGCCCCTCGTTTCAGCACATTGCCAAACTCCTAAGGTTCCATATGTCCGTTTAGCCTGCAGAATGACGTCAGTAGCGTGCAGTGCATCAGCCGACTCCTGTGACGTCATTA
Organism: Trissonchulus sp. WLG1_4; assembly: GCA_030248245.1. NCBI lineage: Eukaryota > Metazoa > Nematoda > Enoplea > Enoplida > Ironidae > Trissonchulus > Trissonchulus sp. WLG1_4. The sequence continues at coordinate 37,695 of JASANF010020276.1, read as the reverse complement.
TTTCGTTCTTTTGTCGTCAGAACGGACATACACGGCTGTATCAATGAATCAACTCTTAAGTGTTTATAATCTGGAGTTCATGGGTGTAACATTTCGTTTTTGAAGTGATGCTATCTTAAAACAGGGAGGGTTAAAACTTGAGATCGCTCACTGAAGTATATGAGGCTGATAAATTGCTGAAATCGAAATTAACAGGATTAACATTTAAATTAATATTTCCGTTGCAGCATCCTTTCAAGCGCTCAGAAATAATGCCTTTTATTCAAGATATACAAATGAATGAAAATAAAGCCTTGCCAGTAACTTCTTCCAGGAAAACCATCCTCAAAAAAACGCGAACTTTATTAAATTTTAGTTTTCTTAAGTCGTCGGCAAGAAGTCGCGACTGTTTTATGTTGATTAAGTTTTTAATGTTGTTATATGTGATAGTGTATCGGTGTCAATTATTCATACATACTGCAAAGTTAACGCTGTTTTAGGATGTCTTAGGTGCATTTTCAAACAAAGCATTTATATAAAATTTATTAAAATTTATTTAAAAACATACTCACAGTACTTAAAAGTAGTTCTGAAAATATGTCTTATTAAAATCGGCTAATGTCATTAATGGAAACTAAAATCAGACCAATATTAACATGATACAAACCATAACTTTATATTTTATATCTGCCATCACCAACGATTGAAACAAGTTTTTTTAGAAAAATGTTAAGGTTTAAACTAATTAGCATTAATATTAACTATTATGTTTTAATAAAAACAATTGTTTTCAGTAACATGATGATAACAATTTGGAAAACCCCAACTTTTTCTATTAAACTAAAACGGGGAAGTTTGTGGCCGATTAAAGTTGATCAAAATGTTATCATTCAGAAGCAGTTTTTTTCAAAAGCGTGCGCTATTTTTATAGAACTTTTATTAAAGTAAATGAATTCAGGCAGAAATTTAAATCTTTAATGTTTTAACAAAACACGACCTATTCACACGATATTTTGCCCAAACAATTTTAACTCTAATGAAACAGTGATTAGGTAGCGGCAAATTACAGAGCTGGTAATTTCCAGCGCAAAGCAGTGTTGATAAAACTTTAATATTGGACAAATTTGTGCACATGTTTCCGCTAGAGGCAAAAAAGTGTTGATAAAGCTACTTTCGTCACGATAGGTCATTTATTTTCGGAGAATCACTAGCAACAACCTGACAACTTTTAACTTAACATTATAAATCACAAGACGAAAAACAGTTAAAAAATACTACTATATAAAGTAGTTAACTTAAAGAAGTAACATTAAATTAAAGCAAATTTTTTAAATTAATACTTAATGCTGTCAATTTTTGATTCCGACAGCGGCTTTATGTGATGTAAACCTTGTGCTAGAATGTGTTAGGTATTTTAGTTCCGTAAAAAATGATTCATGTTTTCAAACACTGGCGTGATTATTTCTTTGCCAAAAACAAGCAATGGACGTTCCGGGTGACAGCCTTAATTTTAGCAGAAAAATATTTACATTGGCAATTTAATGAAGTTTTTTTTGTAATAATGATATTAGGCAAAACACAAAATCCAAGCGTCGGATAAGACATAGACATGACCTTAGAGCAATACTGAAGTAAAATATGTTTACAAACAAAATATTTCACTAACGGATTTAGCAGACTACCTATTAACAGATTAATACTAACTGGATTAGGGTAACTTCCCAACTCAATATAGGATTAACTTATATTAATATTATAAAATGTCGTAAAATGCAGATGATACGGCTTATTCGTTCTACATACTTAATAAACTTTTGTCAATCCTATAGTGAGTAATGTACTGGAGGTAATAACTAATTCTAATAATATAATTTATGAAAAAAGCCATTGGAACAAATAGGTTAAACGATTTAGTTCTGTGAATTTGTATAGAAAAACATTTTGTGGGAAAAGTTCAGCTCCTGAAATTTACCGTGCAGGCAAAAACAAATACAGACTATTTTTTGTCTCTGTTTTTGTCTGTTTTGCTCAAAACTACAGTTTTAGGGGGTGTCTTTATCATGAAAAAATATTGTTTTACAATTAGATGTGCATTTTGTTTTTTGTTTCTAATGTTTTTTACCGCAAAAAGCATTTAAGGATAAACTGTGTTTTTTATAATGTCCAAACTTACTGTCGCTGTAAAAAAACCCTTTGTTATTATTTCAAAATCAGCAACCAATTAACCTGTTTAGACATTTTCCAAGCTAATATTTGCAAATTTCCTGTCTAGACAAAGGGAACGTCAAACATTTTTACTTTCCTGACAGACTTTTTTAGTAGAAAACATGACATTCACCTAATAATTCAACATTCACAATGAAAGTTGGTTAACCACCATGTCAATTAAAGAGAGCTAAAAAAGTTTCTATTCGACGAGCTTATATAATAGATAAATGAAGATTATTTAGGTTTTGTAGATTAGTGAGGTTTCTATTTAGAGCTTCTATTCTTATACAATTAAATCCTATTTAAATTTAGACACTTATCTGCAATCAACATTAAAATAAAGTTACCCCTACTTTAAAATTAAATTAATGATAATTGTTTTTTGGCTTAGTTTGTAAACTGACTTGAAAATGCAAACTTGTAAACTGACTGAAACATTTATTTTAACTTAAATTTAAATGGTATAATTTTTAAGCCACTATTGATGAAAATACTAAAGCCTACTATTTAAAGTGAAAAATAGAATGATGTAACAAAAAAACTTATAGAAATTAACAAATTATACACATTTCTAAGCAACAGTTAGTAGGCTATTAATAAACATTAAGCAACACTTTCGAGAGAGAAAACTGCTGAAAACAGAAGTGACGGATTTCATTTCTTATCATTAATAATTAAAATGCTTATTACTTAAGAAGAAAGGGGATCTGAGAACCTAGTTTTATTTATTAATAGGTTTTGTGAACATAACAAATCAAGAAAAAGCCAAACTTCAGCATAAGTGTCAAACTTTGTTGCAAATAAATGTTACTTTTTTGTTATCGTTTGCTAACAAACAAAAAATGATTACTTCAATACCTAATGATTCTTGTAATAAAACAGTTTTGTAAGTTATTCTTTTGTCTTCATACTTTTATTTTTATGGTTACTTTTAGGTTGGCTTGTTTATTTTTTAGTTGACTTTGGAATTCGTTCTGCAATTTACAGATTGTTACGTAAAAACTTACAGTTAGCTGCTTTGAGTTAGCCAGTCATGGACCTTAGATTAAGTTATGGTTAAAAAATAAAAGCAAACTGTTATTTCAAATAAATAACAAACAAATGATAAAATCATAATTAAAAAGCTTGCAAGAAAAAAGCATACATAAAAATAAAAGAAAAAAGGTAGGCGAAGGCTAAGAGCATAAATTTAGCCGTAAACAAATGCAATTTAACAATAAACGTAGACAGTGAAGGTAGGCTATCAATAAAATTAAGTTAAGCATGCAATATTTGCGGCTTGAAAGTACCAAAAAAAGTCGCTACAGTAGAATAAAAATAAAAAACAATTTGGCTGGGATTCATAAACTTCCACCTTCAATTTGAACCCAGTCTAAGTCGAACACGTGATTACACACAATATTTATTACGATATTTTTTTCATTCAACAATTACTTTATAGGCCGAGTCTAAAGTCTAACACCTTTTGTGAATTGTGATCATTGAGTTGGTTAAGAACACGTTTCACCAAGAGTACATAATAAAGAGTACGTAATAGGTTATTATGCACTCTTGGTTTCACTAATTTGTTTTGTCCCATCAGTTCCATGGGCACATTTTGCTTGACACCAAAAAATTACCCACAGAAGACTGAAGGAAGCAAAAGCTAAGGGCCTTTTTCTAAAATGGACTTAACTGGACTTGACTTAACTGGACTTAAACTAGCGGACTTGAGTGGACTTAAACGCATTCCAAAAATACCGGATTTAAGTGGACTTAATTAAGTCCGCTGCAAGTTTAAGTCCAGTTAAGTCGGACCAAGAGTGTCGGACTTAAATAAGTCCAGCGGCAACTTGAGTCCAGCAGTATTTTTGGAATGCGATTGGACTTAAATATAAGTCCGGTGACAATTTAGAAATGCGACTGGACTTAATTAAGTCCACTGGCAGCGTTTAGTCCACTTAAGTCCATTTAAGTCCGATTTTGCATTCCAAAATTCCGGACTTGATTAAGTCAAGTTAAGTCAAGTCCAGTTAAGTCCATTTTAGAAAAAAGCCCTCAGTAATTAATCGCAGATCTACAGCATCACGGAAGAATTATATTAGTGGTGATAATACGAGGTAAAAGTAAAAGGTAAAAGTTGGTAAAACTATATAGAATAATACTGATAAAATTCAAGTAAACGGTTGTAAACTTGTTTTAAAAAGTATATGTAAGTACTAAGTACTACTTTCACTGTCTTTACGGACGCTAATGCCATTAGTACAACCACCAGAGGCAATTACCCAGAGTACCATCGCAACTATTACCATCACTAAACCACTGCCATTGTTACAATTGCCAATGCGACATTTTACAAGGCCTCAAGACTGCTTATTTAGCATTTATTTGTATCAAAACAATGTTTTTGAAAAAAATATTTACATATCTGGAATAACATTTGAGCTATTTTAAATCTGACTGTTTCACAAATGCGTGTGTTTACTTAAGCATTCCTGGAAAAGCCTTTAGGAACCGTGTCAAAAATTTTCATACATTTTTAATCATGTATACAATTTTCAAGTCGTATTTTAAAACGTATATACGATTTTAAAATAGTATACCTATTGAGTTTTAGTTGCGGGAGTATCACACTACTCTGCTGCGCTTGCAGATGCTTTTTCACATCACATAAACATAAAGCCACAAGCCTAAGTCTACCAATTTGCAAGGTACACAAAAATCAATGAGTAATTTAAGCTCATTTATAACCTGAAAAAAGCGTGTATACGAATTCAAATATACGAATCAGAACGTATTAAAATTTGACGTATATACGAAATATTTTTGACACGGTTCGTTAGCTACTTTCAGAAGCACTTTTGTTCATCTTCATTGCTAAAATATTCAGACATCTAGCAAGCATTTTTATGAGAAAATGTTATTCACAAAACACATGTTGTTGATTGAAAGACAAACAGCAAGTCTGGGTTTAATTTTTTGTTTACAAATATGAAGTGATTTGTATTGATCACCAAAGTCCTCATAATTTGCAATCATCAATATCACCTGTTTTGCCATATGGTTGCTTCTCAAGCGTTTTTGATAAGAGTTGTACTAAACCTGTAATCTGACCCATATTGTTGCTATAAAATGCCGAACAGCTACTGTTTTGAACATGATATTTTTGCTTAAACTAGACGTTGAAAGCCTTTTTTCTGTCGCTACCTCAGTAGCGACAGGACTTTACATTTGTGTTGCCCTACGTAAATTGCATGTCTTACATGTATTCACTGTGGCAAACTTGTGTGCGTGTTTGTCTGTGATGTGTGGTCGTGTGTGAATTGACCCAGGCGGCTACTTAGCTAGCTTCGGTTTGTTGTTGCTAGCTTCATAGCTTAGGGTCGAAAAGGCCAAATTAGTCGTTTTCTATAGTTTTTAAAGCCCTAAATATATTTTTTTTATTGACTGATGCTTTAATTAGAGAAAACTAGGTAATTAGGTAAGTCATCTCAAAACTACATAAAACGCACCTTGACGGTAGTTTCAAAAACATTTGAAAAAACTTTCTAACCAGAAAATTTAATCATATTTTGGCAGAACAGTTTTATTGGTACCTTATTCGTGGAGTACGCGTTTATCACAGTGCCGCTTATTCTGCAAGCTTAATGTTTAAGTAGTTGCTGTACAAAACTTCGCCAATCAGAAGCGAATTTCTGGTGTGTCATCTAAAATCGAAGACTCAAACACACGGCATTTAAAACTGTGAGTCTGTAGTGGCTTACAAACGCAAATGCGGACAGGTATAAATCAAGCTTGAGGCATTTTAGACCAATTTAGAAGCCATAAATGCCCTGTTTCTTCTTTCGCAAAGATCTTGATAGCTACACAGAACACTAACCGAACAGACGGTTGTTTTTGCGAAGCCCTGCAGTGGGCTGGTTCGTCACAATTTGTGCCATAGGTTGGATAAAATCAAGTCATGCTCACATGTAAAGCTAAAGAAGCATGTGGGTACCTGTCAACCGAGGGTTGGGGTAGGTGCTACGCTATTTTTTTAAATGTGGTATGGATCGGGTCAGGTTTGTGTAGGACTGTGCAAGTGCAATCCTTCATGGTTGTATGTTGGATGTGGATCCACGCGTCTTTCTGAGGTTGGCAAACCCTATCAATGCTGGTAATTCAATGCAGGTAAACCGTGTGTGGGTTGAATGAGGTAGACTTGGAGAACTGCGTTTCGATCTGGTATTGGGTCGCAAAAGTGAGTTAGATGCTGATCAAGTTTCGTCGTATAATTTATGCGTTGTTTTAAAATGGTTTAACAGCTTAATTAGAATAATAATTGTGGCTACAAGAGTTGGGGTAAAACTTACAAGAATACACAAAAACCTTCCTAAAAGTTGAAAAAAATGTGAGTTAAACTGGTTAAACTTCTTTTGTAGCTATTTCTTCCAGCTGATGTGTATTTTACCGATTGCATGTTGCACTAAATAACTAGTGGGTGTCATTACTGCAATTCTGTTGTGACCATGGATCACAACCCTGTAAATTTTGCAGAAAATTGCAGATTGTCGTCTGTCATGTGGTTGTTTCTCAAGTGTTTGTGATAAGCTTTGTGGTTAAACATGTAATCTTACCAACATTTTTACTATAAAATACCCAACAGCTACTGTTTTGTTGTGTTATTTTCGCTTAAACTAGACTTTTCAGTCTTACAGTCTTTTTAATACATTCATACAGGACACAGACGAAGCTATGAGTTATTGGTTAGCGCAGACAGTACATACCAAAATTACTTGCTACAGACTCCAGAGTCAAAGCGGATTCGAAGTCACGTGATTATAGAGTCAAAGTAGGAGTCATACATATGCCTTGACTCAGGATGCAGGTGACTCCGACTGCACTTTGACTGCAGAGTACATTTCAGGGTCTGTTGCAAGTAATTTTCGTCGGTACAATAAATTAGGTTAGGAACTAGCAGAGTATCATATATTCAAGTTTAATTGTCGATCAAAAACAAAAACCTTTACACAACCAAATCGTTACATACAGTACCGATCAGAATTAACTACCTATGATGCTGCAGTCAGCATCACTGATCGAGCCATAGCGTCACTGACTGCAGTCACTGCATTGCCATCACAGGGCCAATAAATTGGACAATTTTATTTGCCATATTGAATTTCATTAAGCGACTCTGGAATCTGAGTCAGTGACTCCGGAATCGCGCTCACATTAGTCATTATTCTCTTTATGCACGTTGTTTCAGTATATACGTACGTATACTTTACGTTAAGTATCCAGTTTAGCTGTTGACTAATGTGAGCGTGATTCCGGAAGAATGACTCTGACGCCGGAGTCATTTGATGAAATTGAATAAACATTTTCAATTTATTGGACCTGTGACGTCAATGCAGTGGCTGCAGTCAGTGACGCTATGGCTACATCTGTGATGCTGACTGTAGCATCATAGGTAGTTAATTCTGATCGGTACTGTATTAGGCAGCCATTTTTATGTGGATTATGGAGTTTTAAAGTACCTAGTCATTGGGACAAAGACTTCAATGCGACCTATTAAAACTGTTTTGCCACTAAAATTTTCACTCAACTCTTGCTAAAAAATAAAAACTATTGACATGAAGCGAGCGACAGTATTACGTATACACCAAGAAAAAGGCGAAAAGTGAAACTAGAAACAAAGCAATAATAAAGCTATGGCTACCTAATACAAAACAAATACCAAGCCAATAAGCAAGAAGTACTAATAGTAAATAACAAATCTTAATCATTATATCAAATAGTCCCAATCATTTCCGTAATCGCAGCATTTTTAGGCATCACTGATAAGGTTTATTTATTATTGGCGGTGTTACATCTTAACCATACAAGACAGACCCATATATTTTTGTAACGCGAACACAAGTGGGCATTGTGTAATACTGCCACCTACTGAAAGTTTAAACTGGTTTATTTGTGTTGTTTATTACTCTGACGAAACTCACAACTTTTTGTGTGCAGAGTTTTTTATATTCTTGTACAGTAATCGGAGGCCTGTAGTGTAACTTTTCAATTACTAAGTGTTTCTTTGCTTTTAAGTACTATTAATTTTCATTAACTGTCATTATCACGGCAGATTTTTGCCTCATGCAGAGTGTAGCAAATAATAAATAAAAACCTCGAGTAGGTTTTTGTTTGCTTTTATTATTTCTGAATTGCATTGACAGCTTTTAACTCTGCCGCTTCATTTCGTCAAAAACACACAACTTTTGTAAACGTAAATATTGACGCATCTTCTGAAAAAGGTATGAAGAAATGAGTAAATATACGGTTTTTTTTTTTTTTTTTGTTTTTTTTTTTTTTTGTTTTGGGTTTTTTTTTTTTTTTGTTTTTTTGAGTTTTATTTTTAATATAGATGCTAATTCTGCATTAGTGTCGACTCATACTATTATTGTTATATTATTATTGTTTTTAATGAATTCAGTTTTTAAGTAATAGTAGAGTAATAAAATATCCACTGATGCTGAATGATTTTTCTCGTGTTTTTCCCGCGTACAAACTAAAGGGTAGACTGTTTTTAGTACTAAAGTCCATTTATCGAAGCGAAGTGTTCGTCGTCGAAATTGTTCGTCGTTGAAATTGTCCTCGTTGAAAATTTTGGATTGATCGAAACATTTTCAACGACGAGATTAACACTGAATTATAACAAAATAATAATGACTAGTTATGAAATGTGCGATGCAGAAATTTTTTTCACCGACGACCTTTTGGTCATTTTGTGTTCTAAAAGGCCACAGCTCGTTGTTGAAAACATTTTCAACGACGAAGTTTGAACGACGAACATTTTTTGTTGTCAAATATTGTTATAATTCAATGTTAGTTGTTGAAAATGTTTCTATCAATCCAAAATTTTCAGCGGCGAATACTCTCAACGACAAATATTTTGCTTCGATAAATTGTACCCGATTATAAGGTTCAACATAATATAAATATATTGACACTGAAAACATGTCTATGAAAAACTACAATAAGTACTTGGATCTCAGACTTAAATCTCTGTGCAAACATACAATCATGTTTGCTGTCAGTTGAAATTTGTACATTTTAAGGCAGTTTGTGTACTTCATTATTTCAGCAGCATGAAAAAAATGACTCTCTTACACATTCTATTATTTGCGGGAACAGTTTTTACTGGTAAGTCTTTTAAAATATAAGTTTGATAAAAGCTGTTTTATTCCGCTTTATGAGTTCTAGTTGAGTTTGTGCTTTAGATGAGCTGAAATTTTGTATTTCTAAAATGAACAAGTATTAAGACAATTTTTGTTAAAGCGAATAACTTCAAAACAAGAGAAACATCAAAAAAATGAAATAATCGGTAAAAATGGTGTGCGAATAACATCACCAAAAAATGCCTGCTGTGAACCTTTTGATTTATGTAAACTAAATAGGCGACTGCATAGCTTTATTACTGGCGATACTGAGATAGATAGAGATAGCAAGATAAACAAGAGATAGCTGATCTTAGGATTTAATCTATTTATCAATAGTATTCTTTCTTCTATTCATAGTTTTAAAGTTATTGACAGCACAATTTAAGCCTCCCGACCTATATACCTATGAAAAATAATAATATAAATACTTGCTTATTCTAATTTCAGCAACCTCACTGTTACTAATTGTTGTTTCATGTTGTTACCGCATTGTTTGCAATTTTTCAGATTCAATGATCAAGCAGAAACGAATTCCAGAACGCAAATTTTGCGCAACTAGTGATCTGCAACTATTGCTGAAGGATCACACCAAATTCACCATGTCATTGTATCACAAAGCTTTAGACTTCCAACCAAATGATAATGTGGTATTCTCACCTACGTCAATTTCCATTGCACTTGGTATGCTGCACGCGGGTAGTGGCTCACAAACTGAGCAGCAAATTCGGCATAGTGTATTTCCATCGTTGACTCCTGAACACGTTAAAGATGCTTACTTGAAGCTGGTTCAGAAAGTGTCCAATAATAACTCTAGCTACACACTGGATACAGCCAATGCGGCCTTTGTTAATAAAGAAATCAGCTTACTACCGGAATACAAACAGATTTTGGAGGATTACTTTAAAAGCAAGGTAACCCCCAAAATGTTGTATAAAAAAGGGTCTAACGAAACGAAAGTTGACTGTTCATTGAGATGTTTATTCTAATTTGATGTACTGGGGCAAATCAGAACAAAGGTTAGAAAAGAAAAAACAGAAAAAACTAGATTGTATTTTGACAAAGTTCAAAAAAAGCAGAAAACGATTAGATTCTAAGTTCAAAAAAACTAAAAAAAATCCGAAAAAAGTCTAAAAAAAGTTAGAAGAAAACCAGATCTGGTTTTTTTCTACATAACTAAAAAGAGTTAGAAAAAACAGTGAAAAAAACATTTTTTAAGATTTAAGTTTTTTCTGAAAATAGTTTTTTGTTCCTTAAGGCGAAGTTCGTTGATGTCAAAAGCTGGTCAAAGATTGAACGATTCTGTTGAATTTGCCAATTTTTTCGATAGAACAATGCCAAGTTGTCGTTGTTAAATAAATAAATAAATAAAGTAATTTAAATAAATTGATCATTATTAGTTTCATCACTAAATGTAAAGTATTTTTCTCAGCACGTAGTGGCTAAAATTATAAACTTATTAACTATGAATACTATGAACTATTGTGAATTATGAACTTTTTCTAATAAATATTCTAATATTTTCGTATACTTCGTCGTCAATTTTAAACAATAAACTTACTGAGAAAGTTGATCCAAAATAATAAATTGACATTGTATAATCTTTTTGCCTTATTTGAGCAAAAATTAACTATTAACTTATTGAGCCTCATAGTTTTTTGGAATTGCTAAGTGACCAAACGATAAATTAATGAGATGCATGAAACTAGCTTTGCAGGGAAACTTTGCATATTAACACTCCAAGACCAAAAAGTCAACATCAAGGTGTCCGACTCTAAAATTGATAGTTTATTGCCTTTTCTACAAATTTCAGATTGAAAACAAGAATTTTGCCAATAGCGAAGATACTGCCAAAGAAATCAATCAATTTGTTGCTGACAAAACCCGTGAAAAAATTACAGACTTGATGCCACCAGGGTCAATTCGAGCTGACACAATGTTGGTTCTGGTAAACGCCATTTATTTCAAAGGGACATGGAAACTGCAATTTGACAAAACTTTTACCCGGAAGCGAAATTTTCTGACAATCGGTAAGTTTACTAAATTTGCTGCTAGTAGACAATTTATAGTTGTAAGCTGGACACACGATCGTCCTTTTTTGAAAATTCTAAAAGTTGTCAATAAAATTATAATGCTGGTAAAACCGAAGCACTAAGTACAATAATAGAAAACTATTCCTTAGCGTGTGTTACCGTTTTTCCGCGACGAATAATTTCTTTAGAACACAATTGATTGATTGATTGATTGATAGCCCATCTGCATCGAGCAAAACGGATTAGCAGTCGAGGTTGAGAAACTTCGCTACGTCGCTGAGGGTCCTCCATAGCTCCATTGGGGTTAACGGGTTAAATGCCAGACAGCTCCACAGACTGTAAATCACATATTTAGAACACAATCACGGACATGTACGAATTGCAGTAACCGACAAAAATTATTTGCTACTTGATACAATTACAAATTACTTGCTACAAATTACTTGCTACATTTGATTCTTGAAACTTCATAACAATTGTGTACTTTGACTGAAGAATCAAATGCCTACGACTCCGATTTGACTTTGGAATCTGCAACATATACCTAATTTTATTCAGTACAGAAGGCCTTAGACAGACCATGTCCAATTTTTTATTCATAAACCGAGTGTCAACAAAAGTAATTCATTTCAGACAACAACGAACAAGAAGTAGACATGATGGCACTTCGAAAAATGGAAGGCAAAACCTTCCATTACCACGATGACGAATCGTTGGGATTCAAAGTAATCGGTCTCCCATATAAATCGGACGAAGTTTATATGTTCATTTTCTCGCCACTTCAACGAGGGCGACTAACGAAGTACGAAAGTCGACTAACAGATGCAGCCATTAACGAGATGCTTGCGAGAGCGTTTCAACGAAACATAGCATTTAATAACATTCTTATTCCTAAATTTAAAGTAAGGTATTAAATATGTTTGGTCCTTTAACATATTTTGTCTTACTTGTTTGCATCATAACACTGTTGATGACTATTAATTATGTAATATATAAGTAAGAATAGTTATAATCAAAATTGAGTGTACAGCGCATAGGGTACCAGGATGAATAAAATATTTGATTATTGTTTTACACTTTTTTAGCTTTTAAGCTGGGTAGTTAAACAACTGCCGTTAATAACACTGTCCTATATTTTGATTTGTAACTAGAACTTAAGTTAGTAATGTTTTATGTTGCTCCTACTTTTTGAAAAGCGTAGTCTTAAATTTACATCGAACAGACTATACTTACTATGCCTATGAGTCTGACAGCATATTTGCAGTTATTTTGAAACCTTTAAAGTGTTTTAACGGAATATCCTTCTAACCGTCTTCATGACAGTTGTTACACATTTTGAGGTTTGATCTCAGAATAGGCTTCAGACTTAGGCTTAGGGCTTTGGGCTTTGGGCTTAGGGCTAAGGCAAGACTTGCAGCTTAGGCACCTTCCGTTTTTTTCTGTGACCACCCACTTTAAAATACCCGTTACTTTTACACGTATATTTTCTTGCATTACTATTTTAGGTTGAACACCGCCTTCGCTTCAAGGAAATGCTGCAAGGTCTGGGAATGACAGACATGTTTTCGTCAGCGGCAGACTTTTCTAATATTACTGACGCCAACTTGTTTGTTTCGGAAGCAGAGCATAAAGCTTTTATTGAGGTATATATCTATATTTAGTGCGGCATCAAAACACAGTTATAGCTTAATTCTTCACAGTTGAAAACAATGAATCAATAAACAATTGAAAAAAATAAATTAGTTGTCAATAGTGCAATAAAAGTTTGAATTAAACTTTGAACTAACTTTAACTCGGTGTTAATTGAAATTTACCTTTTTTAAAAACAGGAGCTTAGGAAAAACTTCATCATGAGTCACCTCCTTTGCCAACGTGGTTAAATCCATGGTTAGGTAAAATGTGTAAATTAAGAGCATATTTTGGAACCTCATTATAGTAACCTCTTTTACCAACGCTTTTTATTCCATAAACTTGATTTTAGTTTTACGTATAAACTGTACATATGTACGTATAGATGTTTATAAGCACTTTGGTTAGTGCAATGTTTGCTATTTTTCAACTATTCCTGAGCTATTCCACAACTTCGATAATAACTTTTTAACATCTTAAATGTTGGTGCAATGAAAATTTTATATATTCTCGAGCTATTCTCGACCTATGCATTTCTATTTTTGAACTAATTTTCTTTGGTTTAATCCAGTGTTCGTTTATTTTTAGGTGAACGAAAAAGGTACTGAAGCCGCTGCCGCTACAGGTTTCGGTATGACTCGATCGGCTGCCATTTTTTCAAACGATTTTATAGCCGACAGCGGTTTTTTCTACGTAATTTATCACAAGCAGCTTAGCCATATCTTATTTGCCGGACGATATGTCAAGCCTTGAGCAACCACAAACAACATCGTGACAATATATACTATGTGATATTGAAGTGTTTTTGATTGCTGCATTAAGTTTCTATTGTGTGTGCATTAAAATTATGGGTATCGTGTTTGACCGTGTCCAAAATTTTGTTGTATTTAGCTGACAATCCTTTAAAAAAACACCTGGACCTATTTTTTGGAAACCAGAAGTTTGCTACTCATACACATTTCCAAAACAGCATAGAGCTCAATTTCTAGTGCTATTGAAAAATCAGTTTGAAAAAATATTTTTTCCTACATAATAGCTCAGCATTTGTAGTTTCGAAATTTTAAAAAAGGTTTGCTTTACACATAAGCCTCTAAAAACTTTGAGCTACTACCTAGTTACCTATTAACTTTCGAAAACCGTTTCAAGAAGTTGCCAGCATTTTTGTTTAGACGGAACAAGAATTTACTGTGTCTTTTTAAGCCACTAACAGACTACAAAGGTATGTAATTACAGTTAGTTAGACAAAGCCCTTAAGTTTTGGCACAGTGACTTAATACTTTTATTTGAGGAGTATTTTCAATTATTACTTGAAAGTAGTCGACAAATACGCGAACTTGTAAAACATTTTGGAGGAAGGAAAGTATTTAAAAAATGATTAAATTCTACGTGTTGTATTACCTAAAAATAATCTTCACCTGTCTTTTGACAGTGTCTATTGTTTGGCAAACGTTTCAATCAATCTAAGCTAATAATCAAAACAGACAGATTCATTTTGTAACGTACAGTTCACATATTAACAACTTATGTAGTACTTCTGATTAAAACGAAAAAATGTTCGTTTACTATTTTTACCTTAACATTTCTTATTCGCGTCAGCATTAATTCTAGTGGTTTTAATGGTCCTAAAACTGTTACGAATGTAGTAACTTACATTTTTTACATCCACGCATAATCATGTAAAAAGAAAACCACCCTGTTGTCACGCAATGTTTACTGGAATATGTTCAATAATTTATTTTAAGTCAAAAGTGCTAAAAGTGGAATATTGAGAGTTTGTTAACAGAATGTATGATACGTAAAATTCTATTGGGTAGCAAACTGATCCGTGAAAAAAATAAGATTGCTTTTATTATACTATAATATGCATACATAAAACAGATATTCATTTTTATGTCTAGTAGACATTGTCTACTTTACTTAAATCTTTCCAATCGTTTTTTTATGTGATTGTATGAACATGTGTCAGTTTCTTTGTGTTCCATTATACATTAACGTAAGTTACCATCGACTAAGACATTAATCACTATTTAATTCCAGGCACCAAACGCAGCAAATTTTTGGTTTTACATTTTTACGTTTGACTACGGCACTATGTAAAAATGTCCTTTGTGATTTTAAACGAATTCTTTGGTTTTATAAATTCTCTGGTTTTATAAATTTTAAGTGATTTTTATCTTTTCCATGGCACTTTTCTCCTAACCTAGGCTTGGTCGTATGTTGACCCAGTCTTGAAGTTTCTAGTTTCAGTTTTGTATTATGCAGCCTATTGCCAAACTCAAGCCAATAGCTTCACTTTGGACCTTATATTAGCGCCAATTACAAAATAATCATAATCAGTCTTAACTATTGAACCGTTAAGTCGCGTAAGGGGACTCTGAAGTCAAAAGGGATAGTGATTGGAGGAAAGACAGCATCGTCATCAGAATGACACAGGGAGGATTTGAACCAGGCCATTTCTGAGCCTGCAGACGTGCACTTTACCATTAAGCTACCGTAAGTCTTGGGTTACGGTTTCACGCCTTTGCGAATCCAGCTAATTCATAAATTAAATAAAATTTTGTTTTAGTCACTATAGCTGTTACAAACGAAAATAGTAGTTCAAACCAATTTAAATTTTGTCCTTTTGTTGCAGAAACTACATATGCAGGCTATGTATTTCATTTTCATAGTATTTGTTCCACTAATTTTTTGTTACTTGACTTGTTTTGCCCGTATTAGCTACATTATACATAGTAAAGTAAAATGACTGAAAAAATGTGTTGTTACATAGTTTAGTTAATTAATTTTTACACCGATTTACTTATTCAATAAGGGTTCAACGTCATGTTAAAACAATAAATAAGCATAAAATAAGGTAACTTAATCGTTATCAAAATTAAGTTTTTTTTAAATTATTATTTTTTTCATTTTATTTGCCGTAAAAATGAAAGAATCTTTACTCTTATCTAATGCACAACCCTACTTTAATATTGTTGGTACCCAACAATTTTATGCCTGACTGCTTGTGAAATGTTGGAGTTTCCTTTGTGTTTTTCTTGAGCTTGCTTTCTTGCTCAGTGACGAAAGAAATTTTCCGGATCCCTGAGCTGCCTTCAACCGTCTCTAGCCTTTATTTGTTCCCATTTATTCCAAGACTTCAAACCTAGGCTTCATAGAAGCTTTGGCTCTTAGGTTACTACGCAAAGCCCAACTGAGTTACTCATAAAAACGTCATCCATATTTCTAACACAAAACCCGCTTTCAGGTCTGATTTCACTAACGCGAATGCGACTTGTCATTAATAATTTGGATAGTTTTTTGCGGAGGTGGCTTGACGCAAATACTCTGAGGTATAAATATGATACAGAAATAGCTGGAAATATATCAAGTAGCTCTTTTAGCACATCTGGTAGGCAGAATTCTCCCACGGTTTTTCATTAGACGCAAAGTAAACACAGTACTCATTTAGGCCTTTTTCAGTATTAAAGTTTCGGCCTGCCTTATATTTGACGTCGGCTCAGGAAAATAATGAAACATTTTATGTCATCAAGTGACCTTGATTAAAGTTTATGCGAGGTTAAAAGTCAACCACGCATCAATAATTGTTTTTCATGATTAGTTTTGGCCTATAATGTTTCTGTCATGCGATATTAAGACACCTAGCTCAAAGACAACTAAAGATATCTGTTTTGTAACGTTCATTCAGCTTGCATTTGATTTTGCTAGTTATCAACGTTGTTTTTTTATAATTATTAATTAATTAAGACTATTGACAGGTATAATGGGAAAACGTAAAAGGATAAAACTTTATGCATGTATCTATAAACGAAAACTGCATCAATTTTCCAATTTTTTTGGAGTATTGTTCTACCATTAACAAACCTGAAACGAGCCTTGAAAAATAATATATACTTTGACTCAAAACCATTTCCCATAAAATTAAAGCTTGATAAACTGCAAATTATGAAATGGTACCAAGAACAAAAACATCATTTTTAATTACACAGTTTCTGAAAAGGGCCGGCAAGGGAAAATTTTCTATAGCAAAAACGGGTCTGCTTTAACGTGTTATGGTATATCAATGACTTAAGACAGGATTCCACATCAACATTTTCAGCAATTGGTCTCATACTTACGTTATTGCTGTATGTTATGTTTTGTCATACTTATTTTATGATACACATGTTCCACTTTATATACTCAATTAGAATAGCCATTCATTTCCAGGGTTTTTTATAAAACTGCTTTTTTTAAGTTTGCAGCTTTTAGCATTAACCATTTATTTCGTGCTTCTCCTTGTCTTTGTTTTTTTGGCAAACCAAATATTAAGATAGCGTTGATTCTTCTCATCTGACCTCAAATTTGTCTTTGTGCTTATCGCTAATTTCATAAAAGTCAAGTCTAAAACTCTTTCTATATGTCTTCAGTATTTTTGAGATACAAAAACTTTTTGCGTGATGTAAAAGACTTAACGCCAAACGCTGAATCAACTGTTATACTTAACTTAAAACTACGAACATACATAAAATTACGAACAAAATAACAAACCTTAATGTCCAATAGTTCTTGATAGCTTTGCAACACTGGAGATTAAAAGCAATCAACGGTTTTCTAATTTCCCACTGGTATATTTTACTGATCAGTTTTTCTGCTGCGAAGAAATTTCCGCTACGCTTGTTTCATTTTCTGGCCCCTTGATTGTCTGTGACGCTTCAAATTTCAAACTCTACTGCGGCTTGTAAAAAAGGAAATATTGTTTTTTCATTAGCACAAAGTATTGGCACATTCAAGTCAATTTGCATTGAGATATTCGCTTTGAGAGTGCTGTAAAGTTTGGGGTAGTTTTTTTCCCTTCGGCGGGAAATATAACGAAAGATAACGAACTATTTATAAACAAAAATTTGTTGTTATATTAATTTTTTATTCTTTTTCCAAAGTTGAAATTTTTTAACAGAAAAGAAAAATCAGTAAAAACGTTTTCATTGCAATAATCTAGTAATAATTTTAAACCAGTTTTTTACGCTTTTAGCATTAATAAGTAAGCTGAGATGAGCAACCGCACATTGAAAACGTCGCACCATTTAACCAAAAACAACATGTTTTACATAAAATTACTAAAAATTAAAAATTTTAAATAGTTTATTTGTTTTCAGCAAATAAATGTAGGTACATTTCACCTAGGTATATTGCTATAAATTAACAAAAAAAACCTTTCATAAATTTCAACAATTTTAAGTTTACATTATTTCCTATTTAAAGATGTTAACATTTTGACCAGTTTGATTTTTTGCAATAAATGTGTTTTATAAAAACATTTTCAAAGGTCGCAGTAAGTTTAATAAAGTAAAGTGGTGTTTTTCGAAGCTTTTAGTATAATTCTATTTCAGCATTCAAGTGATCACTATTGTCAAATGTGATTAATGAAAATTGCTACAAATCTAACTCTTTTGTTAATTTGAGTCAGCTACATTTTGCCGTCCAAAATTCTGAAAACAAATGACCAAAAAGTCTGACCAAAAAATGTTAAACCCTGAAACAGAACATGTTTTTCACTACTTGCTGTAATGATGCTTGAAGCTGGCAGTTCGGTCTTTTCGTAATGAAATCACGCTTTTTTGTCTCTCAGGTTCAGCATTTTTTAGTCTTATAGTTTTCCAAAGAGTCAGGTATGTACCAAATTTGTTGTTCTAGTTTATTGGTACAAACAGTTGTCATGCATTGATATGTTTTTCAATAGATGTTTTTTAAAGTAAATGTAATAGTTCTTTACTAATTTACAAATTTATGTATGGGCCTGAGGAGGCCGAATGGCTTGGTGGGCCCGGTGGTGTGGTGTGGTGTTTTTTCTACTTTTTGCAACTTTATTTCGTAAAAAAAGATTCTTATGAACGACACTCAGAGCATTTCGACGAAAATTGCGATGAATATAAGTTTTGTTTAGTATTATTATGTATTTAGTTTGCGATGTCTTGTAATTCCTTAAAAATTGATTGATTAAATTAGCTAAAAACACAACACAAACTATTTTTAAACAAATTACAATGCATTTCAACTGTACAGCGCAATCAAATAAGCAAAGCCTTAAGATACTAACTTTATTACCGTTGTTTACAAACATATATAATTAAAAATTTTTTCATATTAGCTAAGTTCATATCAGTCATTTTAATTATACACGCTTGACAATCTCCTTTGTGACAAACCCTTAGCAATTTACACGTCGGCAAATTTTCAGCTTAACCTCTGAAGATGTGTCAAATCTGCATAAAACGTGCGATAAATTGGGTTGCACGGGTTTGTTTAGATGCAAATTCACACGCTACTCCTGAGCTAATATTTTTTTAATATGCTGTTTTGTTTTTTACTCACTGTCTGCATTGTGAGTGTCACCATAAGAGCAAATACTTTTTTCAGAACTGTCATATCAAATTTCAAGTTTCATATGACGCTTTTTTTAGTTATAAATGCGTTTTTAGAGCATAAGGCTAGTCTAAATCAAGTCTACGAAATTATATATACCTACTATATTTAGCCATATCATTTTACACAATTTGATTTCCACAGTCTGAGTTATATTTTATTTAGCAGAAGAATTTTTTGCGTTTTATTAATTAAATGTATATGGGATGTTTTAGCTAACAAGATGATGATACAGCTGAAATATAAAAAATAGCCGGCAGTTTTAGACGTTTCTTGCGGAAGTGTCGTTCTTGATAAATAATCGGCTAATTAGAATCAATTTCGAGATTAACTTTTTTTGCAGGCTTCAACAAATTTTGCACAAAGCAATTTGTCATAGCGAGATTGGTCGCTCTTTGGGTCGAAATCTTACACTGTAATATAGTGAGAAATTTTGACTGTACATTACTCAAATGAAAAATTATATGATTTAGATGTAACATCTAAAATTTTATTGTCAAAGAAAATTCACTTTTTTGTGTCAGCAAAGCCTGTTTCACACGAGGGCATATTTTAAGGCACCTCGCATACAATGCCGTATGCGATGTCACATGCAATGTTGCATTTGATATAGCAGCACAGAATGTGCCTTGCAACATTTTGTGCTTAGAGTAAACTTGGCTTAGCAGCTCGCTACCGCTGATCTAATAGAACATTTTACGCTTTTTGTTATTTGTTTTACCTCCCGTTTAAATCACATTGAAAGCAAATGCTGGTATCATGGAGCTTGTTTAACTTAGACTCCACCTAACACTTAGACTATGTATAACCGCGTCCTGGAATCATAGCAAAGGGTGTTCTATAGTGATTTGAGACTGTTTTTGAGGAAATTACTAAAAAATTAGATCAAATTTTTGCAACAGGTGAAATAATTTGAGTAAAAAAGACGTTTGATGAAATTATACGCAATAATTATAAATAAATTTAAAATTACAGGAGCGGAGATAGGCCCGTGAGGAAGTACATACATATAAATAATAAAGTGTTTGACCTCAGTAATATGTATATCTCATATTATATATTACAATAGGTGTTATAAGGGTAAAAGGTTAATGGTGTTATATTAGTATTAGTATATTAGATTTAAAACAAATTAGGTTAATAAAAAAATTTTAGTATTATCGCATGCTAGTGTTTAAGATTAGGACTTAATCTATGTAAGTACTAGTAGTGCTATTCGTGGTCTCGTTCAGACCGTATCCGTTGTGTAGCGACTCGTCAGTGAACTTACACTAACGGAACTTGTTTTTGAAATTTCGAAAAATGTAAAAAATACAAAGAAAAATATATAATAAATGGTTTCGTCGCTAACCACGCTCATACTAAATGATGTTAGTAGAATAAATTATATTCATGTGTTCTTTTTTATTTCTAGTAGAAGATTTTGTGCAGTGTCATATCCGTATTTGTTATGTATTTGTTTCTTTTTGCACAGATTAAGGAAACAATGCTCAATCTTGCGATTAGAGTAATTTTTAGATTTAATGTTAGTAAAGAGACGTTTAGTTTTTTGGGTGAAGTCGGATATGTTAGTGCACAATTTGCTGTATCTGACTAGCTCATTTTCAACTGTATTGAAAGCACAGCAGGTAGTTATATTACCGTATAGATTTGGTAATGATATGACATTGAATTTAAAGTTTTCTCGTTTGTCAAAAACTTTAGTAGTAAACTGTTTGTTGAGTATTTTTATAGATATATCGAGGACATCCGCGTTATCATTTTTGTTATTAACTTTGTTAAGAGACAAACATTGTGGATATATATCTTTACTGAGATTTTCGAATTTGTCATGGTCGTTGATAGCAGTAATGTCGTCGATATATCGGAACATATATTGCAGGTACTTAAGGTTTTTATTATTGTTTATCATTTGGTGTTTAACATATTTATGTTCATAATGAAAAAGACATAAATTAGCAAGAAATGGTCCAACATTGGTGCCCAATGGTATTCCAATAATTTGTCGACAAATAACATTGCCGCAGGTGAAATAGTTATTATTAATGACGAATTGTACAAATTTCAGAATAGAACGTTTATCTGCGGCTATGCCTTTTGTAGTATTGGAAAACCAGTTGGCAGATTTTTCATGAATGGCGATCTTAGTGCTATTGTTGAAGGTAATGTCTAATACTGTTTTGATGCTTTCGATGATGTCATTATGTGGCAGATTAGTATATAATTGTCCAAAATCGAATGTGTTTATGGTTTTAGCTTCATTGTCTTTTGAAATGTTTTCGAGTGTTTTCAGAATAGATTGATTGTTATCAATGATCCAGTATGGAGAAATTTTCCAGTGAGTATTTAGAAAATTATTGCAATATGATTTCAGCTTGTTTTGTATCAATGCAAGGCTGAGTCTAGCAGATATAGGTTTAGTGCATGCTTTGCTACTAGCAATGATAGTGTTAAAACTAATGGGATTTTTATGAAACTTCGGTATAATTTGAGCGAAGGGTAAGGTGCTATATTCCTTATCTACTGTAAAGCCAAAATTGGTAGATGTGTGAATTATATCAGTAACGATTGTTTCCTTATCGATGTTGTTAACTATTTCATAGGCGTTGTTTTTGTTTATTATGCCGAGTTCTTCGATTAGCTTACTGATGTAAAATGGTTTGCAGATGATGGCGAAATTATGTGCAGCCTTATCAACAACGGTAAACACATATTTGGATTTTAATTTCTTAATGTCTTTCAGTAAACTAGATATATTATCAGGTTTGTTGTGATGTATGTTAATCTGTGTTAGTTTGCTTTTGGCAATATTTACTATTGCGTTTTTCCATTCCGCGTATTCTGTGTGGTATCGCAGATTCTTAGAGCACAGTTTGTTAATGTATTTATCAAGTCCTATATTTATAGATCTTAAAATTTCTTCTTTGTCCAGTTTTTTGTTGGGTCTGTATTTTGTTCCTTTATGTAATAGTTGTCTAATCTTAATATTGTCAATGATGTTCGCGTTGCCGGTTATAACATGTTTGTGGTGTTGGTCAATAAAAGGTGAAGTAAGACAGTCGCATGAAGGCTGGTTGCTAGAGTAGTCATATATGTCTAGGTTATCCAATGTCTGTCTATAGTTGAAAAATATGGAGCCGATGGTCTTATCATAAGTGTATATAGGCATAGGTGTGTGCATATCATGTGCGGTGTCATCCGGCCAGAATTTTTTAACTTGTTCATTGTTGAAAATTTTATTTAGATTGATATGGTCAAAAAGTTTATTAGAGAATTCAAAAATAATTTTTGGCTTGCGTTTTCTGTGTGTCTTGTCCTTATTTGGTTTGTATAATTTATAGCTACAAAGATCCTTAAGTACGTTGACTATGTTAAGGTCTGTAGTCTTGTTATCAATGATGTGTAAGTACAAACTAGAAATGTTCTTCTTATTCAAGCTAAATACATATGGAATCAGGTTTTGTCTGCAGTCAACTGGGTTCGATGAGTATTGTTCAAGTATGTCTTCGATAATCATGTTAGGGTCAGTGGTATCAGTGTTGTGATGTTTTTTGCCTCTTTTCCGACTATAGCGTTCAATTTTGTGAAACATTTTGTATATGGGTTGGTTGATTTTTTCATTTTTAACGCGATCGTTTAGACCGTATGGAGCTTTAGTTCTTAGAGTTTTGATCCAATAATGCTCACGTTCAAGACGTTCTATTTTGTCAGTTTCATCATCATCAGAATCGGTGATTTTTTCGATGATTTTGACTTTCTATTTTGTGCAATGTGTATTATTAAAATGTTTAACTAATGTTCTACATCCAGCTTTGTTTCCCTCAATTGATCTTCGATGTTGTCCGAACCTGTCTCTAAGGCTGTTTTTAGTTTCACCGACGTATTGCAAGTGACACTGTTTGCGGGTGATTAAATAAATAATATTTCTTATCTCACAGTTAAGCGTACTCATTCCCGTGCAATTGTTAATGATGTTGTGTGTTCTTTTTGTGTAGGCATCGGTAAATTTACAGCCAGCGTCTACATATGCACAAGTTAAACAACGATTTTTTTTGCACGAATGAAAATTAATGGAACTTTGAGGGAGCCATAAGGGGGCTCAGCCCTGGGGGGTTAGCCGCTATGAGGGTCTAACTAAGCTAGTGAAAAATAACGAGTTAATTATAAAGAAAATAGGCTAGTGCCCACAGTGGCCTTGTGCAATAGGAGCATCTAGTGGCCAGTTAACAGCGGCTGTTGTGAACCGTTATAACCCATCGACGTCATAAATAATGTACATAAATAACTAAAATAAATATAAATAAATATATAAACATATTCACTGTTAAATTTACTACCAAATATCATAGTATTGAACAATGCTGTCATACAATACAATAGAACAAAAGAACCGTCTTTCATTACAAACTAAGCGTAAGCCAATATATTTAAAGTTTTATTAAATTATTAAATTAAATTATTCCAACTGTCACCTTCTCTATCTGGTAATTACCTCCAAAAGATTAACCCAATGCTCAAAATTTATGCTGGGGTTTTCTCCAATGATTGAAAACAATTAATGGTAATAGTTTTATTCTCCCCCTTACTCAGTAACATAATGACAGCAATTTAACTGGTGGTAAATTGCCACAAAAACTAAATAAATGACTTCGGGGAATACGCCCAATGCCCACCCACATTATTTATTTTCATATTTTTTCATTCATTCATTAATTTGCAATATTTATTTCAACAAATTTACTGCGGAACCATGAAACATTGGGCGCGTAACAAATTCTTTTTACGTGAATTACCACTTTAGTGAGTTTTTAAATCTTTTAAGGGGGTAGATTTTAAGGATCTTTTCGCGAAAGCAGTCAATTTTGCACGACTATAAAACTTTTTCAGTGAACGATAGGTTATTGTTCTTTATATATTCTAAAAATATGTTTTAAAGCAAATATTTTTGGAAAGTCGGAAAAATGACGTTTGGAAAACCTATTCACATTTGATAATTTCGTCACAATTGAAAATTTTTTTGTTTAAATTCTTTACACAAAGTAAAAGCACATATGCTCTAGTTGCACACAAAATTTAGTGCAAATTGCTTGAGTGGTCGTGGAGTAATGCCTGTTTGAACTGTGAAACTGTGCGTAACTTGTAAAATACTCACAGCAATAATGATAAATTGTAAAAAATTTAGACACTTATTTTGAAATCAAAAGAAAAACGAACCTTTATTTTTCATTTTTCTTATTTGTGGCAAAAAATTGTGCGCTAAAACATTACAATATGTACTTCACAAGCTGGCCAGTCTGATTTCTGGCTTGATTTTTTGAACTTTTATGTCTCTCATGTGTGATGTCTGGCTCACAAATGGTGATTGGTTAAAAATATTTGTAGATATTGGTAGTCTAGTGTCTGGCAGTATTTGTTTGACACCATATGGCATTTCACTAGTTTCTCAGTGAACGTTCAATTTCAAAGCAAAAAGTGCTCATTTTGTAACCTATGAGCAAAACTGCTTTGGCGACACTACCACCTTAATCAGCAGATAATATTGCTGACAAATGATCTTATGATCACACTTTGAGCAGTCTTCTCCCCCACGTTAAAAAATTACATAATTGGAGGTTGGCGTGACTATGTTTGATTTTTATTATATGCTCTACTTTATTTGAGTTGCATTAAAAAGTTCCAATGGTTCCTCGGATTCAGAATTGAGCACCGTAGTGGTTATCGTTATTTCAATAAAGCTTATACCTGGGTTCAGTTCCTCGAAACAGTTTTTTTGCATTTTTTTCAATTGCTGACTGGATAAAGAAATGTAACCATGATGACAATTTCATCTCTCTGTCCGTTTCCTTCATACAAAAATTCAAGCCGCACTTTCACTTTTCCGCTTAGAAGACAAATAGCCTTCAAAAAACATTTGAGATTGCGACAAAATCTCACATCTGTTTGTGGGAACGAAAAACAAAAAATCCTTCGTTAAACTTGATATCTTGAATAAAAATGTGCGGTGGTTTCAAACATTGTCAACATGATGGATTATTCCGTCGTCTTCCGAGTAACAACATCGAGCACTAAACTTCTACACAGGAATCAAAATCACTCCAATGCGATTTTCTCTTTTTTATCATCATGAAGCATCTTAACAGTTTGTTGCTTGTTTGTTGATTCTGCAAGGAAGCGACTACAATGACTTTTCTGCAAACACTCAACTAACTTTTATTAATGGCAATTTTGTTATAAAAATTTTCGTGTGAAGTTATTTCTCTAATTGTTGGTTTCCCTTACTGATTCTTTGAAAATCGAATGTTTATCGAATGTAAACTAAAAATCGATCTTAACTAATATTTTTCCCAAATATTTGGTTACTTCCTTAAATACCAACAACGAATCTTACTTTTAGTCAATCTGAACAGTATTCTACGAAACAACCATCACGTATCTTGTTACCCATTTATCTTGCTTACACTTCCATCCCACACCAACCTAATTACCTTGGGATGTATTACATTGTCTGGCCAAAAGCCATTCTTTTTTCTATTTTTTTAATGAGACTTGCTGTGTAGTTGGCTTCCTTTCGTTTGTGTGTACAAAAAACATATTTTCATTGCATAATTATGCCGATAGGCTAAAGTGTACACAGGTCTGCCAAATCGTCCCTACAGTAAATACGTGGGCAGTGTTCTACCCAAATAGCTTTGGTTACATTTTAGTCAATGCGTTAATCATTATGTACCTTTTAGTTTGTCGTAGACACCGCCTAGCACTATTTACAAGTAATGTATTACATTCAGTGTAATTAAGCAAAATGTTTCTATTAGAACAAATATCCGGTTGTAATTATTTCCAGTATATAATAGCCAACAATACAGTTTATCCAAAGCATCTGCACGTCTTTTACTATTGTTTAGGTTTTGTGAACGGAGATAATTTAGACGATTAATTGTTCGTGAAAGTTTACTTCATTCACAACGGTGATGATGTCAAGTCAATCTAAGGGCCTTTATCAAAAATTGGATTTAACGGATTAGATTTAGGTAAATCAATTTTGCAAATAACACAGCAGAAAATAAAAATATCCGGTTGAAATTTTGCCGTACACGTCTCACATAGATTATCTAGCAGTGTGTCAATTTTCAGCCAATTACGTGCACTTGACGCTGTGTTATTGACGAAATAAAGTTAAATTTAATCCGATAAATCCAATTTTGGATAGGACCCATAGATAACAAAAGGGCTAAGGTGGTGCTATACCTCAGTTACTCCCGAACCTGGCATGTGAGCGTATTTAATTTTGCATTCGCGTTCCATTAGATTAAGTACACTGGCTTGCACCAAAAATAATATGTGCCTAGATCGAAAATAGAAGAACTCAATAACAGTTGATCTCATTTAACCCTGAAGACGTATGCATTTATTGTTTTCACTGTTTCCTCCAATAATGGATACCCATTATCTTATCACCATACACTGCAT
This sequence comes from Trissonchulus sp. WLG1_4, assembly GCA_030248245.1. Classification (NCBI taxonomy): domain Eukaryota; kingdom Metazoa; phylum Nematoda; class Enoplea; order Enoplida; family Ironidae; genus Trissonchulus; species Trissonchulus sp. WLG1_4. The sequence continues at coordinate 10,817 of JASANF010020276.1, read as the reverse complement.
ATAATTTTTTTATATAAAAGATGGTGAACAATATTAAAGATTAGCAAGAGAATAAGGTTGGTGCAGACGGCCGTAAGTCTCGTAGGTTTTTGAAAACCTCACTGTGCGAACCGGATCGTGAAGCTTCATAGAGAATGTACTTGTTCCTTTCCTCAAGAGAACTTAATTCCTAATGTTTGAGAAAGGAACAGGAACTAATTCTTAAACGTTAATCAACTACCTTGTTAAAAGTGCCTTAAAATGTTTTTAAACATTGTTGTTTATAAAGCTCGCTGGTAATGTAGGCAGGTACCTCATTATCTGCTATACCACAGATTAGGGGAAAGATTTGAATTCTGACTGATGTCATAGTGCTGTGGTTGAAATGTTTTCTCATTACGTTTATAGTAATTATGCTTACATGGAAGCCTCTAATGTGCTACTACGCTTGTTTGTGAACATTTTTACGAATTTATAATGCGGAAAACGCCCCCATCTAACACTTGTTGACATACTTCGAGGACAATTGTCGACAATCATTGAAAACGTTTAGCCATTGGCTGTTTTGTTTTTACTCTGGGGATTGGTCAGCCTTCTTTTTTGTGGACATAGCTGAAAGCAAATTACCTCTATCTATCTTAGTGCCTACTCTGTCCTTATCTCAAGAGGCTTCCAATATTGCATTAGAACACATAGCTTATTGAACAAGTTTCCATGTTTGGATTCCACTCAACTGCTGAAATGTTACCATCCTTAAATTACCTAGACGAACGTAATTATCGTGAAATGACTTGAAATTACATTAGTGTAGATGCTTTGCACAAACGTAATTTAAGTTTTGCTTATCTGCTAAGTAGGAGTTAGTGTAGGAGTTCTAACTGAATTGACAATGTTTTTGTCGGAGAAAAAACGGCCTTAAAAGCAGAAGAAGAAAGCTTTTTCTAATGTTTTAAAAACTGCTTTTGCTTCATCAAATTTTTCCGGTGGCGAAACTCTAAGTTTGTCTCTTGAAGTTTTTTATTATCGAAAGTCTTGAAAGTAAGAGAAAAACAAAAAATGTCAACTAGAGAAAATTAAATTATTTTTCATAGGTACATCACAATTTTTTGGATCTGAAATTTTACCATTTGCATTACAAAAATAATAGGTTTATTTATTTTCTAGTTTTCGTTCAAGTTTATGTCAGTTGTGAAATAATATAGCTGGAGTTTCATAACTGATAACTACAACAATATCGTCTATTTGTACCTACATATGTGTTTGCGCCCCTTCTTCTGCAATTTTTAAGGTTGGAGTAGATCAAATACAATTTTTAAAAAAATCAGGCATTTTTTCTAAATTAAGAAATATTAACTGGATTAGATTAGATTACATACCTTCATACTATAGAATTAAGTTTAGTAAACGTTTGCCAATCTTATGTTGAGTTACTGAAGTTAATCTACTCCGACATCGTTGATAAATTCCAGCTGGTATAATTTATAAAATGGCCTTACGCCTAGTTCATACTAATCTGTAGTTGTCTGTGTCCGAGTCCGCGTCTGTGTTCGAAAAGTTGTCCGTAACACTTGTCCGTGTCGGTGTCCGTAAGCAGCATTTAAATCATACTTCCACAGAACCTCTGGGGACAATCAAGCTGCTGAGCTGAAATTACGACAAATTTTACATTATGTTACTATGTTCGCGCGGTGGAATTTTAAGTACACGCACGTAAAAGTGACAATTAAACTTTTCATCTGATTGGTTGATTCCTTACCTCCGTTAAAAGTTGAACAGAAAAGGACACGGACTCGGATTCGGACAGCCCTTACGGACAAGTATGAACCGAACTTTGAACTCTATGGTCAAATTCTTTGGTTTTGTTCCTTCACCTGTAACATAGCTACGTTGTATAAACTAAAATGTATATATAACAAACCAAATTTTATTTTCTACTTCTAATTGTTTTTTAGATATTGTAGCTATGAATTTATCTTTACATTCTTTGTCTAGTTATGCATTGCAATTTGTCCTATTTTTGGCATTCCTGACACACAAAGCTGTCAAATCCCAAGTAAGTTTGAAATGTTTTATTTTATAAGTAAATCATTCAAAATGTAACAAAGAATCAAGTATTCAATTTGTTGTTTTTCCTACGTGATTTTGAAATCTATATTGCACACTCGCTCAATATATGCACTAGTACATACGTGAAGTCAACGTGCATTAGCTCGTACGCGGCTGCGCACACTCGTTTGGCGCTTAAGGGGGTAGTGTCGCGAAAGCAGTCGATTTTGCACGACTATAAAACTTTTTCAGTGAACGATAAGTTATTGTTCTTTATATATTCTAAAAATATGTTTTAAGGCAAATATTTTTGCCAAGTTTCAGCAAAATTGATGCAGCATACAGTTAGCAGTGAAGTCGCAAAGTCGGAAAAATGACGTTTTGAAAACCTATTCACATTCGATAATTTCGTAACAATTAAAAATTTTTTTGTTTAAATTCTTTACACAAAGTAAAAGCACATATGCTCTAGTTTATGCACACAAAATTTAGTGCAAATTGCTTGAGTGGTCGTGGAGTAATGCCTGTTTGAACTGTGAAACTGTGCGTAACCTGTAAAGTACTCACAGCAATAATGATAAATTGTAAAAAATTTACACACTTATTTTGAAATCAAAAGAAAAACGAACCTTTATTTTTCATTTTTCTTATTTGTGGCAAAAAATTGTGCGCTAAAACATAACATGTACTTCACAAGCTGGCCAATCTGATTTCTGGCTTGATTTTTTGAACTTTTATGTCTCTCATGTGTGATGTCTGGCTCACAAATGGTGATTGATTAAAAATATTGGTAGATATTGGTAGTCTAGTGTCGGGCAGTATTTATTTGACACCATATGGCATTTCACTAGTTTCTCAGTGAACGTGCAATTTCAAAGCAAAAAGTTCTCATTTTGTAACCTATGAGCAAAACTGCTTTGGCGACACTACTACCTTAACGCAACAGTGGGTAAAGTAAGAAGCCACTTGACTTTATCTGAAGTCAAAGTAGAAGTCTTTGTAGGAGTCTCTACTCCGTAACGAGTAAGTTGATCAGAAACTGCAGCTGTGTTGTGTAACAAGCGATGGCACTAACAGGGATCTTGGAATTGATTATGGGGATTTGTATTGCTATTCTGTGATTTATGATTCTGATTATGAACCTGATTTATTCATGAGCCCAGCGTTTATTTTATTGCTGTAATGCTTTTAGAGTGCTGACAGTGGATACTTTCCAATTCCATACAAACGGATAGTCCGCTTTCCAGAGTACTACTATGTCCCAGTCAGAAACTACAACAGAGCATTCTCTTACTCGCCCCCTGTTCGATTCGATAAACGAGGTATATCGCACTTGATTGAAGCATCAAGGCCTAAAGCCTTTCAGGTGCCCGTCAAAAACGCGAGGGAGTAATCGATAAAAAGGGTGCCTCCTGACGCTATAGCGTTTGCTTTTAACAGCCATCGAACTTATTTACTTCATACTGTTCCTTCATAGTTCATACTTGAGAACATAGAGGCATGGACCAGGACAATTTCCAATCATTGGTCACGTAGTTTTTTTGGAACTGCTTAGGAACACAGGAACCGTGTTAAAAATATTTCGTATTTCGTGTCAAAAATATTTCGTATAAAAAATTTTTTCAAGTTTAAAATAGGCTTACTCATTAATTCACGTTTAGCTCACAAGTGGTTAGGCCTAGGCTTTCTAGCTTGATGTTGCGCCAGGCGTATGTGATGTGATAAAACACGAATGGAAGCACTAGCATAGTAACGTGATACTTATAGCATACTGCCCTGCACACTTTATGGACAACATAGTAAACAGACTAAAAAATGACAATATGAGTTTAAAATCGTATATACGGTTAAAAGTATGAACATTTTTGACACGGTTCCAAAACGATACGGACAAGCATAAGCACTAATAGTAAGCAAGTTTGAATCATTTGTTATACAATAACTGTTTTGTGTAATTTTCAGGCTTCCTAAGCCCCGAACTGGAATGGGAAATGCCTGGTTACGATGTGGCAGCAGAATCGGAATCCTCTGTTGGAAAAAGATCAATCAGTAGGTAGTTTTTAATTTTTGAACATTTATTAGAGTTTTTTACTGCTCTTTCATTGCTTATTTCTGCGGTGGGATGATGAATACTATAGGTTATCACATTAACCTACGTTCATAAGCAATATTTTTTTAAAAATGAGTTTTTTGCGGACTGATTTTAGTCCGATAATTGTACAATAACAAAATCAGTCAGAGTTTATATGATCTACAAAGCTATAATACAATTATAAACTAAAAAAAACTAAATAAATTATAGTATAATTTTTGTTAGCTGTAACTATATACAATTATACTATAAAAAGCCGGGCTAGCCTCCCAATTTCGCTGCATGAGACTAATATTTAATTTGTCAGTAAATCCTACTTTATTAGAAGAAATACATGACATGTATTATGTACTATTTAGTGATTCACAAAAAACGGGGATTGAATTAATGTTTCAGACTCCGACATTGACAACAGCTTATACATGGTTTTGCCATCATATTACAAACGCAGATACCGAATGGCGACAGGCGGTAAGAAATTGCGCATGTCTTTTTCCCACTGCAGGTTTAAGGAATATAAGGTTAATGTCTAATACATGTCAAACAAGCCAAATCTGCGGCAAAACCTTCAGTAAGTATTAAGCAAAAAGCTTTAAGTAAACTGACCAGAGGTCAGCTAAAGCCTGTTGTGTAGAGATACTTATCCTTCCAACGCACCAAAAAGGATTAACTAACGACAGCTAAATCGGTTTAGCGCAGGCTTAAATTCCTTGAATCGGTTCTCCTCTGCAATAATGAAGATTGGCGCAGTTGGCGCTAAGAGTTGATTAAAAACTGAGGTGTAGCTTCGGTTAAGCTGATTCAACTAAATCTATTCAACTGGAGATTAGCTCCTATTCAGATTTAAGTAATCCGATTTGGTGTTGATTGTATTTGTAATCAACCTAAATTTAAGAAAACAGTTGATAGCCAACCACAACATCCGAAACACGGACTTCATTATTTATGATTTATACAGGGTGGCTTGTCAGCAGCTAATTTACATACTTGTTGCATAATACACCCACAATATTTGTATTACGCTAGCCAAAGTTGTAAGCACGCAGTTTGAGTTCACAAGCAATCATAGTAGGCACTGTGTTCGCATGCACACACACACACACACACAGCGTGTGAAGATATTTTGGCGAGATCAACCTTTTGTCAGTAAAGATTTCCAGATAACATTCACAGCAATGTGACGCACGCGCGCACCTAAACGCACTGCAAAAGTTATCACTGATTTATGTGCATCTTTTATGCTAGGCAATGCTGTGACGCACGCACGGTTAATCTAAACTGCACAGTAAACAAACACACACGCTTAACCACGCTCCATACTATCCGCCAAAATCAAAATTAAAGACCTGTTGTGCTGTGGCACAACAAGAAAAACAAAAGGCCAGTCACTCATACAACACTAAAGAAAAGAATGTAAAGAAAACATCTGCATGTAGTATATAAATACCCACGAGGGGGGAATGTGACCTGCCGTACCAACCAAAATTACTTGCTACAGACTCCGCAGTCAAAACTAAGTTCTTAATCACTTGACTCCAGAGTCAAGTTAATGTAAGCATACGACCCTACACTTGGACCGGACTCAAGTGACTCTGACTTAGCTTTGGCTCCGGAGTCTGTAGCAAATAATTTTTTACGGTACTGTATAGATTCCTTTTAAAAAATTGTAGCTCAGATAAACTTCATGCAACTCTCCGTTTGTGAAAGGCTGCTTCCGCCATAGCGCACACCAATAAACTCCACTAATTAACAATAAACAATAAATCAATAAATAAATGGGTTGCTGGTTGGCCTTAAGGACACAAGGACAAAATTAGTCTATCCGAGCATAAGAACTGCCCCAAGCGTTTTGGTTAAACCTTTGCAAATATACAACAAAAGACTGTGTTACTGACCTGACAAAAGTTCGGAATCGCTCATGGACAATTAAAATCAATTAATTAATTAATTAATTACTATTTACAAATAAATCACTTTTGCGGACAAACTAGGTCCAGCAAAAGTAGGTGGTTTTTAAGACTATGTACATATTTTGATTGTAAAAGTTACAAGTGCAGTTGAATTTTTTTATTTACTTTTAGGTCGAGGATTTGCCTCTATGGAACCAAACTTTGCAGCACCAGCCTCTGTGTTTTTCAGGAGACAATACCGCGTTGGAAAAAGGGGTAAGTGTCAGGCAAAGGGGTAAGTGTCAGGCGTAGTTTGTTCTATTTGGTCTACATGGTTATTCTTAATTGTCAAGCTTACTTGATGCTATGAAGCCAATAACTAAGATCCTTCTAAGATTATTAAAAATGCAAAATCTTACAAAAATATTTTTCACACGAGTGTAATACAGCATATGAATTATTTAATAAGTATAATCGGACGGATCCTCAATGGCATAGCACGACGAAAGTACTAATGATAAAAAATAAAATAACAGGTTCACTTTTTGCAGGCTTTTCTGGGCTTGGTTTTCATCGAGACATTGTCCCATACTATCCCGTGCCAATGTCAGCTATGTACACTCGACGCTACAGGAATGGCAAAAGAAGTCAGTTCACTTATTTTGACCGACTGAATAACACAATACTGGACATTTAAAAAAACTAACGACGCCAATTGTCATACAGCAATAGCTGCAGTTAACACACCCCTGCCAAAAACGACACAATAGCATTGTAACCCCCTTAACTGCAGTTAATGTTTTCAACCCCCCCTCACCCGTTAGCAATGACAAGCACTCCAAGTAATACCCACAAGTAAGAATATTTTAATTACAATGCCAATAGTGTAACTTAATTTCAGGTTTGTTTGGAATAACAGGCCCCGATTCCTACTACGACCAGATTGTGCCAGGTGCTGACATGGCCGATACTCAATACTTAGCTAAAAGAGGTCAGTTATTCATAACCTGATATTGTTACTTGATGGAAGTTTATTTTTATCAGTTTCAGGTGATGTATGCTTAAGTTTTTAACTACCATTGAACGCCAAAGATTAGATGTCTGAGTACGTGAGTACCGTCAGCATAAACAAATACAACAGTACCCCGGATACAAGTAAAATAACAACAGTAAAACGGCTACAATTTCGATCAAAGTTACTTACATACTATGTACAAACATGGGAGTGGTAACTCGAGTCTCAAGTCACTAAACTTCGAAGGCAATATAGGTACAGCTAATACTCGAATATACTCTAATTTTGGTCGGTACTGTACACAAGCATAACGGCTTTGTTCATACGTTACAACCCAAAGAACTTAGCCAAATGCAATTTTCTGTAATGCAAATTTATTGTTTTTACTGGTTAATTTTTTTGTAATTTTACGCGAACATTCTATAAATTACGCGTCAGATTTGTAATTGTAAAATGTCCGTTTTCAGGTATAGTACCAGCGGAGGATGTGTCTGGAATTCTAAGCGTACCTCGAACACCATACGTTGCATTCTTTGACGATGAGCCAGGATACTAAACAAACTCTGCGAATCTTACAGTCATGCAAAAATATTGTTATTGTTGTTTCATTCGTGTAACTGTTATGATCTCAATTCTTTTAGTCTAAGACCTCTTTCGCAAACAATGGCTATTCAGCACGTTTATTTTAATATGGCGTTAATTGACACCCAAGCATTAGAGATAAATGATTATGACTATTCACCAGAGTGTCGCACTATTAAGTATGCTGTTGGTCACTAAGTATATATGCTATGTTTCTGCTATGTATGATTGTTCAGCCGGCAAAAGTATGAAATCTCATACACAAAGACACAACAAAGAACTATGTATCTCATTCTAAAAAATCGGTAATTTTGTCCTGCCAATGAAACTTTTAGCCATTATGGCATGTTGGTCATTTTTGGCATTTGATCATCAGGCAAAAGATACCGATCCAAAACAGTGACCCGGTCCTATCCGGTCAAATGCAGCACCAACCGAAATTACTGGCTACAAACTAAGGAGTCTCAAAGCAGAATCGGAGTCACATGATTCCAAGTCAAAGTATAAAAATAACTATATACAATGACACCGGAATCAAATTACTCTATTTCCGCGTTGACTCTGGAGTCTGTCTCAAGTATATATATAATTTTGGTGGATACTGTATTTTCAAAAAAGAGTCATCCGGTTGTTGTATCAGCCACGTAATATATTTTGGTTATATCTGTTTTCTCTCGCTTTCTGTGGCTTGAGCATATGTCACTATGCTTTCCGAGTTCACTATGTCCTGTGAGGTAGCACCGTCGATGTTCGGTGCAGAGAATTAACTCAGGAAACTCATAAATTCTGATTCTTTGTAGTTTCAGGGTGAACTGCACCAAATAAGCGTCGTTCCGCTCTCAGCTTGAGCTAAACTTCCGTTAGATCGATTTAGTTAAACAATGTGTACAACTACGTCATAGGCAGCTATGTATTTGTTTTCAACTACTTTTGAGCGCTAACTGCACAAATCTTCATTGGTGCAGCGCAATTAAACCGATTTAAGGAGCTTAAGACCTAGCTGAATCAGTTATAAACTACATCGTCTTCAACCATACCAATTTGGTTCCGTACACTGTCACTTTTAGAATCGAGAATTGTAATTTCAGGAATGAAACGTTTTTCTGAAAAAACTATAATTTAATACATGCTGCGTACAGTTCAAATATTTAAAAAAATTTGTAGCATTGTGCTTTTTGTTCGCGTAACGTATTAGTGTGTTTTTGACGTATTGTCCATCATGTTAAGCTAAATATTTAAATAAAGCATTTGTTTATGTATTATATAACATAACAAATTAGTTCGGCGGTAAGATGCGTTCCTGCTCTCTAAACAATCTGAGGTTTGGGGGGAGGTCTGAATGCTCGATTAATTAACTAAAAGGGAAAACTTTAGCATAATAATAATAATAATAATTTTGATTAAACTAAGGTTTAAATCTGCCCTAGACCAAAAATTGAAAGTGGGTATCAAATAGAACCCAAACTAACAGTTATATCAAGAGAACATAATAGTGTCTCACTGTAGGAAAGACGAGTGTGTCTGCTTGAGTTCTACATAGCTAAATAGCTACCGTATTACCTCAAATAAAGCCCCAGGGGCTTTATTGTTTCGTGAACGTCGTACCCGGGGCTTTATTCGAGGCTTAGACTTTATTCAAGGCTGGAGCTTTTTTTACGTCAGTTTTCTGCAGGGGACCTTTCTCACAATTTATGTTCATTCTACAGTCTAAAAGTTGCATCAAAACTAAAGTTTTGCAACTGCAAAGCGCTGCTACATAGCTGGCCAACCTCTAGGATTAGTGTTAGCTCAGTATGTGAACCCTGAATATTGTCCGACTATTCAATGAATCAGTAACAGGCGGTCATTATGTTACCTAAATGTTACACTTAGACCCCTGGGGTTTTATTCAAGGCTGGGGCTATCTAATTTTGTGAGCCTCTTCCCTGGAGCTTTATTCGAAGCTGGGGCTTTATTCAAGCCCGGGGTTTTATTTGAGGTAAAACGGTAAGTCATTATTTAAAGACAAGAAAAAGACAAGAAAAAGAGTTATTGCACTTTCTTGAAGAAAATGAAAAAGAAAGTAATTAGAATTTCTTCTACATGAAAAATAAAAAGAAAGAAACTGAAAGAAATCATACTCAAAGAGTATACCTCAAAGAAAATACTACTTTTGCGAAGAAAAAAAGTCAAATTTGCACATTGCTTAAATGAGCATAGGCTTCGCTGTGTGGCAGTAGGACTAAAAATTGCCGGCCAAATGCGAAGACCTACAATTCCCCATAAAAACAGCTAAAAGATCTTGTCACTAGAATAGACTAGTCAAGTTGCATAGCCCTAGATATGATAGTTCATCGTGTGGTATCTCCCATGATCCTTTGGGCATGATAAGGTTATAAAATAACTGAATTGCAATTTTTTCAGTCTGCGAGCTCAAAAATGAGCAATTTGAAGTTAGTATTACTAAGAAAGTACAACTAGACTGAAATCGGTTCAAGATTTGCAAGTCAGCGTTCTCTAATTAACCCTTTAATGCCCAGAGTACCTATCACTGGCTAGACAGCCTCATTCTGACACCTTCTAGTTTTTTGGACATTGCTCGAGCTACGTGCGTCGTAGAAGAGATTGCGAAACCACCATTCGATAGAGAAATGAATGGTGAACAAAACATAAGTTGAGAATTTTTAAAAATTTGCGCTATCGCTCAGGCATAATATGTACCTCATCCTAGACTATGAACACAGCAACTGTGCGCCTGCCGTAGTTGAATGCTAGAAATAAACTACATTATCCGCTGTATCTGATGCACATAAAGCAGACTGCCGGAGCTGCATTTAGATTTCGCAATGTGGCCTCAAAGAAAATACTACTTTTGCGAAGAAAAAAAGTCAAATTTGCACATTGCTTAAATGAGCATAGGCTTCGCTGTGTGGCAGTAGGACTAAAAATTGCCGGCCAAATGCGAAGACCTACAATTCCCCATAAAAACAGCTAAAAGATCTTGTCACTAGAATAGACTAGTCAAGTTGCATAGCCCTAGATATGATAGTTCATCGTGGGGTATCTCCCATGATCCTTTGGGCATGATGGGGTTATAAAAAAACTGAATTGCAAATTTTTCAGTCTGCGAGCTCAAAAATGAGCAATTTGAAGTTGGTGTTACTAAGAAAGTACAACTTAGACTGAAATCGGTTCAAGATTTGCAAGTCAGCGTTCTCTAATTAACCCTTTAATG